>JAOTQJ010143924.1:2801-35819 GCA_025642045.1 Solanum sejunctum | reverse complement strand
CGCTTGTACATGTTCAGTTTGTATTTTGCATTTATGTATATATATATATACTCGAGGGTATGACGGGGCCCTGTCCCATCATGTGGTCCAGTTTTTGTACATAGAGGTCTATGGATACATGTGGGTGTGGGAAATTATGATGGTATGATCTCGTTTGTATGATATGTTTGTTGGGCGGCTCTACCGCAGCGGTGACCTTGTCGGCCCGCGTATGTGTATGTATGTCTGTTCTTATGGCATTATCTGGTACTGTTGGGTTCGCTGTTTGCAGGTGGAGTTGGTTAGAAAAACAGAGGAGACTCTGTCCAATTTTTTTTCAAATCCCTTAGCGTTCATAAATGGAGATTCAGTATAAGTGTATGTCTGGGTGCCCTATCGGCACCATTCACAGCCCTAGGTTGGGTCATGACAAGATCTAGACACAACAAATCCATTTCCCCTACCTCAAACCATCCAGCCAGGGACCTACACCTTCTACCATAGAGAGACTTAAAAGGAGCCATACCAATTCTAGAATGATAGCTATTATTGTAAGCAAATGCAATTAGTGCAAGATGATAATCCCAACTACCCTTAAAATCCAAAACACAATCTCTAAGCATATCCTCAAGAGTTTGGATAGTTCTTTTGGCTTGGCCATCCATTTGGGGTTGAAAGGCCGTAAAAAGCTTTACTTGTGATAAGTGAATTGAGAACCATAATCTAATATGGTAGACAAGGGCACCCCATGCAATCTAACCAATTCATGAATATCTTTGATGTTCGGCTAGCCACCCCACCTCTAAGATTTGGCTTTGACTTATTGGCAACTATGACAACCATACATAAACTTTGCAATATCTCTATCCCATCAAAACACTTCCTTCAAATCTCTATACATCTTAATAGAACCAGGGTGAATAGAATAGGAAGAATTATGAGCCTCTTCAAGAATCTTCTCTCTCAAGTCATCAACACAAGGAACACATAATCTGCCTTGGTACCTAAGTACACCATCTCCTACTTGGAAGAAAACCTCCACCTTACCATCTTTTAACAAGGCCTTCAATTCTAACAAGCTGGAGTCAAGATCTTGCTTTACTTTCACCTCCTCAATCAATGAAGATTTAGAGCCATCAATAACCACAATACCACAATTATCAACCTCTCCTAACCTAACTCCCAATATAGCTAACTAATGAACCTCCCTAGCCACTTCATTGCCACCATCATCCACATATACTAGGCTACCCATAGACACCAGACTCAATGCATCGGCCATAACATTAGCCTTATCAAGGTGATAATGGACACTCATATTATAATCCTTAAGAATCTCTAACCACCTTCTTTGTCTCAAGTTGAGATCTTTTTGGGTGAACACATATTAAAGACTCCTATGATTGGTAAACACATCAATATGTACCCCATACAAGTGATGACGCCAAATTTTCAAAGCAAATACCACAGAGCCAATTCAAGATCATGGGTAGGATAATTCTTTTCATGCACTTTAAGTTGTCTAGAGGAATAAGCTATCACCTTACCATTTTGCATCAAAACACAGCCCAAATCAATTCCTGAGGCATCATAATACATGACAAACCCTTCCAACCCTTCTGGTAGAAACAATATAGGAGCGAAGACAAGGTTTGAAAATTCTTTTCACAATCATCGGTCCACATAAACTTAGCCTTATTTTGGTTCAACTTAGTCATGGGAGAAGAAATAGAAGAGAACCCATTCATAAACCTCCAATAATAACCTACTAAGGCTAAGAAGCTTCTAATTTCTGATGAAGTCAAAGGTCTAGGCCAATTTCTAATCTATTTAGTATTTTTAGGATCCATCTTAATACTATCGCTTGACACAACATGACCTAGTAAGGCAACCTCTTGCGACCAAAACTCACACTTCTCATACTTAGCATACAACTTCTCTTCCCTCAATCTTTGTAACACCACCCTTAAATGATCTACATGCTCCTCCTCACTATGTGAATAGATCAAGATATCTTCAATAAATACTACCATAAAGAAATCAAGGTAGAGTTTGAAGACACTATTCATAAGATCCATGAAGCTAGCCGGTGCATTGGTCTAGCCAAAAGACAACCACAAATTTATAGTTCCATACCTAGTTGAAAGGTCATTTTAGGAATGTTACACTCCCTCACTTTCACTTGGTGATACCCAGACCAAATATCAATCTTTGAGAAGTAACTAGCCCCTTGAAATTGGTCAAAAAGATCATCAATCCTTGTTAGAGGGTAACTATTCTCGATGGTAACTCTATTAGGTTGCTAGTAATCAATGCATATTCTAAGAGAACTATCCTTCTTCTTCACAAATAGCACTGGTGCACCCCAAGGTGATTGGCTAGGCCTAAATAAACACTTTTCAAATAAATCCCTCCACTACTCTTTCAACTCCTTCAACTCTATTGGGGCCATACGGTATGGGAGAATAGAAATGGGTTGAGTATTGGGAAGGAGATCTATGTGAAATCCTATTTACCATTTGGAAGGAATACCAGGAAGCTTATTAGAAAAGACATCAAGGAATGCATTTACACCGAAACCAACTCTATAGGGAGCACTTTGAACTCAATATCCCTAACCCTTATAATATGATAGAGACAACCCTTATAAATCAACTTTTGAGCTTTAATGCAAGAAAAAAATCTACCCTTGACCACCATATCATGACTCTCCCACTCAAGTACGGGTTCATTTGGAAATTAGAATTTGACCCTATGGGTTCTACAATCAATAAAGGCATAATACGCATGCAACTAATGTCTTTTTATAAACTCTTATAAAACAATAGATGCATCAATGGACATAGACACCTCATGTGGCTCACACAACAATTCGGATTCAATGTGAAACCTTTTGGCAACAAAAGGAGTAATAAAAGAAAGAGTGGCACCAAGGTATATCAATGCATATACAACAAAATCAAAGACTTTTAATATATCGATGATGACATCGGACACCTCATCTACACCTTGCATCCCTTGAAGAGCATAGAACTGATTGTGCCTTGGGGCACCACCTTGTTGACCTTCTCTTCCCAAAGGAACAACATTTGCACCTCGGCATTATGAAAGACCATCTCTATGCTTATATTGTGGATGTGGACAATCAATCACCTTAAAACCCACTTCACCACACCCACAACAGGCATTAGTATCCTTCGAATATGGGCCATTATGACCACTATCATATTTTGGGCACATAGTATTAGGCACTACACCACCAGCTCCTTATGTCCTTAGATTGACCTTCTAGTAGGAGCATTGGAAGATGCTTGGCTTTGATGAAACTGGCCACCCTTTTGACTTTGGAACCTCCCTTAAAATGGGCCCTTTTAGCCTCACTACCTCTCCTCTTCCTCAACTTTTGCCCCTCCGATTTTTCAGCATAAGTCATGAGGCAGGACAAGTCTATATCACCTATCAACATAGCGGTAAGACACTCCTCATTCACCAAATTGGACAAACTTATTTATCCTAGACCTCGAGTTGCCAACCAATTGTAGAATATATTTAGAGAGTTGGTTAAACTTGAGGGCATACTCCCTCACACTCATGGACAATTACTTCAAATTCATGAACTCCACCATTTTGGCCTCCCTTAGCTCAAGTAGGGAAGAACTAGTTGAGAAAGGCTACCTTAAAATCCTCCCAAAGAATCACATTGTTATTCCCCTTCTCCACCTTCTATTGAGAAAACCATATTTGGGCCACCCCTTTGAGTTGGTAAGCCGCCAACTCTGCCTTCTCCTTCGATCTAACACCCATAATAGATAATACTTTGTACATTTCATCAATAAATTCTTGAGAGTCCTCATTTACTTTAGACCCATGGAGCTCTGATGAGTTCATCTAAATGATTCCCCTTACCTTAGATGCCGGAGTAGGAGCATGAGGATCTTGGGCCCCTTGGTTGATTTGATTGGTCATGGCTTCAGCTAGAATGGTAATAGCATCCCAGACCTTTTCATGAGCGGGTTGTTCTTTGCGAGTGTAGGCTCTTTTTCCTCTTGAGATAAGCATGATCTACAATAGCAAAAAACATTTGTTAGGGGAAAGTGTTACCGTAACTTCTATAGCATGACATAGAGTAAGAAGAAGGGAAACATTTACTAAAATGCCTTATACCCTCTTACTCATAGTTGTGGTGCACTTCATAATAATGAATAAGACTCTAATTGACGTGGTATGTTGGATTTTGAGGACCATTAATAATCTAGTACTCTGATACCAAGTTTGTCATGACCAAAGCCTAGGGCCTAGACGTGGCAGCGAATGGGAACTCGAAGGGACCCAAAAGAAGCCTCTTAAATATCATTTACATATCCTTGGTCACTAAGGAAATTAAATATCAACAAGAGAGCATGAATAGGGAAAGAGGGACTATGGGAAGTCTTTTATAGCAAAAATCATCAAAGAGTCAAATTACAAAGCATAATTACATGACTTGTCCAACAACACCTCTAGCATAGATTAGGCAGGGGCCAATACAACTCCAGGATCACCCTCGGAGTTGAGGACTCGCGAAGGTTACTTCAAGAGATAGTATTAGCCACGTGGAGGAGGTGTATGATCAAGTGGAGCTCCAATTTCGACATGGTTACATCATGTAGGCATAGAGTATACATTAGTACGTTTGAATGTACTAAGTATGTAGGATGCAATGCAACAAGATATAGACAATATAATCAACATGCATAATCATAAGCAAGAGATAGTATATTAGCAACCTGGCATGCATGATCAATGCTTGAACTAAAATATGCTTTTATAGAATATAATACATATGTAGAAAGAGACCATAATACTAGATCAAGAAAATTAGTACTTGGAATTCAAGGCCTACCACCCCCTTGATTGAGGTATATACCCCTCAATTGATAGATGGGCATAGCACCCCCCATCATAGTGGTCAAGGTATATATAGCTTAACTGGTAGATGGACATAGTACCTTCCATCATAGTGGTCAAGTTATATACCCCTTAACTGGTAGATGAACGTAGCACCCTTTATCATAGTGGTCAAGTTATAGACCCCTTAACTAGTAGATAGATATAGCACCTTCCATCAAAGTGGTTGAGGCATAGCACCTCCTTAACAAGGTATGGTCACATGCAACACTATAGATTCTTTTCATGAAATCAATACATTTATATATTACTTCTATCATCATAAAGTCACTTGACTCATAGGCCATGTATTAGATCATCAGTAACTCACGAACACTAAACCGGATATTTTATCAAATACTTGGTAGGTGTGTAATGCTAGCGTAAAATCTTGCAATTCAAGAGTGAAGTCATGCAAGAAAACTTGAAATAAATCAACCTACCAACACTTGGTAACATCCTCAAGAAATATACATTGAAACCCTTCATCAAATCTCAAATTAGGACATAGATTTATAGCTCAAAATATGCTTAAACAGTCATACTTTTATGAAATCCTAAATAGTTCATGATCAAATTCATAATAAGAAGACCCATAAGTAAATCAACTTAGAAACATGCAATTTATGTGAAAAGGAAGCTTGGGCACGATGGGTGAAAGGACTCAATGATTGGAATTCACATACCTCAACTTTGGAGAATTCTTTGATGAAGATTTGAAGGAGACTTGAGGCTTAAATGAATTCCTTAAGATCTGGAATGAGTTTGGGACACTTGATTTTGAGTGAAATATTTGGCTAAGTGTTTGAAATGGTATTAGGGAATATCTTGAATGATATAGGATTGAAAAATGACTAAGTATAGGTGGTTTTATGCATCGGGAGGCTTATGCCCAAGGCCTCAAAGCCTTGGACCGAAATTGTTTCTGGAGCACAAAATTAACACTGATCCGCATCCTGGACATGTTGTGCAAGGGGCGTGGATCATCTCCAGAATTTGCAAATGTTGGAAATTCAAATTTTGATGTGGTTGCTCTAAAATTGAGGTTAGACCTATTTCTCGCTCAACTTAATTCGGAAGGTTTTTGCTTAACAAAGCATATTCATCTAATACTTAAGAATAGCTCCTTAACAAAGATTAGGAATGAATCACAATGGGTCTTGAGTCACCCTATATCAAATCAAAATTACAGTTCTTGTCCATGTTAAAAAAAATGTACTCAAGCTCATGCCATTAAGTTCAATATCCAGAATTCATAAATCAACTTAGTTTACATTTGGTGTTTGACAAATAACCTTAAAACCATGTAATTGAATCATAAGCTTAAAATAATCAACTAAGAAATATGGATCAAAAATATATTAACCATAAGAGAGTTCCAAGCTTGAAAGTATAGATTAGGTTAACTCATGCAAATTCATAATGCTTAAATTAAATTATGTAAAACCTTGATAGATATTCCTAAATAATCATAAAAATGAATGAATAACTATAATCTAAGAAAATATCAGTTAATATGCAATTACTCATAAATCAAAGATTGGAAATCGCAATTCAAAATTTAGTTTTTGAAGAGGACTTATTGGTTGAAAAGAAACTAACAATCAAACCCATACACCTTTAACCGTGAAATTACTTGAAGGAAACTTAAGGAGACTTGAAGGAATCATTTGAGTTCTTAATATTCAATTAAAGCTCTTGAGATTCTTGGAATTGGATGGGGAATTTTGGGGAGGATTTGGGAGGATTTGGAGAGTGAATTATGGCTAAAATTGCTTAGAAGAGTGTATGTGGGATTGATAGGCCGAAACCCCTTCTTGGGAAGTATAAATATCATAAAAGTTAAAAATCAATTGACATTTTAATGTGTTCCAGCAGCAAAATCAGTAATACGGGGGTCATAACCTTTTACTCTAATTTGAAATAAGGTGAAATTGGATGCATTGGAAATCAAATTCAATGACCTATAATTTGGTAGGTAGTGGTTCACCTAATTCATTATGGGCTAAGAGATATGCCTATTTGAAGTTGACCGTTCTACGAATTCACACTGAAACTTATCCAATTATAACCCTTTGGTCTTTGCTCAATGTAAGAGATGCCTTATGACCCCAAACCATATTTAATCAATTTTGAATACCTAGAAATTTAGCCCACAAAATTAGAAGTCGGCAAGTTGAGCGTATACACGTACAAGGAATGACTCAAGTTCTAGCTTAAGATCTAGGGCATTATAATATCTCCATCTTGGGAACATTCATCCTCAAATGTGCTGGAAACACACTTGAAAGGAGTAACAAGACAAATTTTATCCCTAACAAAAATACATCAATGCAACTTAAATATCATTTTCATGAGATCTCAAATTTATACATCAAACATTATCAAAACCTTTTATTATGAGTATCTATGCATGCAATATGACATAGTAGGGCTGAAGCATATGACATGACACCATAGCTAGGATTAAGTTATTACCTTAGGCTTGAGTAGAGTTAAAGAGATAAGGATATCACTCCGTCATTTCTACTTTGGTTTCCCAAGTAGCACTTTTACTTGTTGATTCCTCCAATGAACTTCGACGATGCTATATCTTTGTTCCTCAATCTTTTTACTTGTATAACTAATATTTACATCGAAACTTCATCATATGTCAAGTTCCTCCATATTGATTTTGCCCTATAAGTGGGACCAAGCATGTTACTGCCAGAAGCAAAACTCCGTATTTCTTCTAGAAAATCTCCTAATTAGTCTAGACAACACCTACAACTTCCAAAGGTGCCATGGAGTTTGGCTTACTTACACATTTCCTCAACATGGACACATGAAAAATGGGGTGAACCAATTCTATCTCATTAGGAAACTCAAGATCATAAGCTACCTTACCAACCCTTTTAAAAAAAATTTGACCTACAAACCTTGGATCAATTTATCCTTCTTGCCAAAATCAACAACACCCTTTATAGGTGAAACTTTGAGATACACACAATCTCCTATACTAAACTCAAGACCTCCCCTTTTCATATCCATATATGACCTATATCGGCTTTGAGACATTTTCAATGTATCTCTTATCATCCTCACCTTTTTCATAGACTCCAAAACCATGTTCAGTCCTAACAAGGCCGTTTTACCTACCTCAAACCAACCAACTGATAATCTACATCGCCTACCATAAAAATATTCAAACAGGGCAAATTTTATGCTAGAATGATAATTATTGTTATATGCAAACTCAACAAGTGGCAAGTCATCATCCCAATTACCCTTAAACTCCTCATAGGCTCTCAACATATCCTCTAATGGTTGGATGGTCTTTTCAGCTTGACCACCCATTTGTGGATGAAATGCGATACTCAACTTGACCTTAGTACCCAAACTATTTTGGAATAACTTCCAAAAATGAGAAGTGAATTGAGGACCACTATCTGATATTATTAACAAGGGAACCCTATGTAATAAGACCAACTCGTGAATGTACAGGCTTCCATAATCCTCATCACTATATGAAGTCTTCACCAGCAACAAATGAGTCAATTTGATCATACGATATACAATCACCCAAATAAAATTAAATTGTTAGTAAGTTTAGGGCAGCCCGATAATAAAGTCCATGTGGATTGTCTCCGACTTCCAAGTTGAGATTTCAACATCTTGAGCAAGGCTACCAGGCCTTTGACTCTCGGCTTTGTCTTTTTGAAAATTTATACACTCATCCACAAACTTAGCTATGTCTCTTTTCATACTATCCTACCGATTACTTCTTTCAAATCATGATATATTTTGTTGGAACCCGAATGAATGGAATAAAAAAGGTTGTGGGCTTCCTGCAAAACAAATTTCTCAATGTATCTATATTTGGTACACATAACCGACCTTGGTATCTAAGGACAATATCTCCCCCTTGTGAGAAGACCTCTACTTTATTCTCTTTAGCTAACTTCATTAATTCTACTAAGGTACGATCAAGGTGTTGATTGGACTTCACATCAACAACCAAGGAAGATTGAGATGCATCAAGAACAAACACACCACCATCACTAGTGCTATTTAACCTAACACCCAATCTAGCCAATAAATGAACCTCTTTTACTAACTCTTTCTTTTCACCCTCAACATGACTTACACTACCCATGGTCATCCTACTCAAAGCATTGTCCACCATATTGGCCTTCTCGAGATAATACTGAACACTCATGTCATAAACTTTGAGAAGTTCAAGAT
This sequence comes from Solanum sejunctum, assembly GCA_025642045.1. Classification (NCBI taxonomy): domain Eukaryota; kingdom Viridiplantae; phylum Streptophyta; class Magnoliopsida; order Solanales; family Solanaceae; genus Solanum; species Solanum sejunctum. The sequence goes on along the minus strand of JAOTQJ010143924.1, from coordinate 26,690 downwards.
ATCTTTGTTGCCTTAGATTCAAGTCCTTTAAAGTGAGTACATATTTCAAGCTCTTGTGGTCAGTAAACATATTAACATGAACCCCATAAAGAAAATGTCACCAAATCTTAAGGGTAAACACAACAATATCCAGTTCAAGATCATGAGTTGCCTAATTATGCTCATGTGCCTTCAATTATCTAGAAGCATAGGTTATAACCTTGCTATTCTATATCAGCACACAACCTAACCCAACCCTAGACGCATCACAATATACCACAAAACCATCCAAACCTTTTGGAAGAGTCAAGATTAGAGCTGAAGTCAACTTACCTTTCAAAGTCCACAAACTCTTCTCATATTCATTTGACCAACAGACTTGGCCTTCTTTTGGGTCAATTTGGTCAAAATGGATGCAATTGAAGAAAACCCTTCTACAAATCATCGGTAGTAACCTGCCAAACCCAAGAAACTTCTTATGTAAGATAAAGTTAAGGTCTTGGCTAGTTTCGCACTACCTTAGTTTTCTTTGGGTTAGCCATAACACCCTTATCAGTTGCACATAGACAAAAAGATACCTCTTTCATCTAGATTGCCACTCGTTGAATTTGACATACAATTTCTCATATCTCAAAGTTTGAAGGATCAGCCTCTAATATTCCTCGTGTTCCTTCTCACTTTGGGAGTAGACTAATACGTCATCAATAAAGACCATAACAAAGAGATCAAGGTAGGGTTTAAAGACCCTATTTATAATATCCATGAAGAGTATTGACACATTTGTCAACCCAAAAGACATCACCCCAAATTTGAAGCTCCCATTCATTGTTCTAAAAGCTAATTTATGAATATTGCATTACATAACCCAAAACTTATGAAACTCAAAATGACGGTCGATCTTAAAAAAGTGTCTAGCCTTATGTAGTTGATCAAATAAATCTTCTATCCTCGGAAGTAGGAACTTATCCTTAATGGTGACCTTGTTGAGTTGACGATAGTTAATGCGTATTTAGAGTGACCTTTTCTTCCTCCTCACAAATAGAACTGTAACACCCCACGAAGACTTACTAGGCTAATAAATCCCTTCTCCAATAAATCTTTTAATTGATTCTTAAGCTCTTTCAACTCTGCTAGTGCCATCCTATACTGTGGAATAGAGATAGGTTCGGTATCAAGAAGGATATCTATGCCAAATTTAATTTCCTTTTAGGAGAAATTCTAAGAAGATCTTTGGGAAATACATCAAGGAATTTATTGATTATAGGGACTGACTCAAGAGAAGGAACTTGGGAAGACACATCCCAGACCTTAACCATATGATATATAAACCCTTTAGGAATCATCTTATGGGTCTTAAGGTATGAAATAAATCGACCGTTTACCACGGAATCTTGACCTTCCCACACAAACACAAGTTCATTAGGAATTAGAAATTTAACTTTACGGGTTCTATAATCTATGGTGGCAAAGAAGGCATGTAACAAGTCTATACCAAGAATGACATCAAAATGCACCATAAACAATTTGACAAGCTTACACAGAAGAGTCTTATGCTTAATAGAATGGGAATACTTTTATAGACTCTTTTAGCAACTATTAATGCATCCGTGGGAGTAAACACAAGGAAAGGGTTATCTAAAATTTCAAGACTCAAATTGAATCTGTTAGCAAGGAAAGGGGTCAAAAAGGATAAGTTGGCACTCAAATTTGACAACACATAAACATCAAAATTGAACACTTTAAGCATACCAATGACAACATTTGGTTCTTCATCCACCTCTTGCCTCCCTTTTAGTGCATGAAACCTATCGTTATGAGGAACACCACATTGTTACACACCTTGATGCTTTTGACCAGCTTAAACATTTTTGCTTTGTGTACAAACACCCTTAATTTTATGACAAGATTTAGGATAATCAAAAACCTTATGACCAAGTTGGCCATATGCAAAACAATAATCAGTCTCTCAATAGCACATACCTCTACAATTCTTACCATATTTCTGACATTTTGGATAGACTTGAGCACCACTACCTCCGCCTTGCTAACCCTTCGCAAGTTAGACCCGATCATAGTATTTGGAGACCCTTGTTGTTGTAACCTCAGGTTATGTTGATTCTGGTTGCTATCACCACCCTTATTAACTTGATACCTACCATATATCATGGCCTCTTTGCATCACTCTTCCTCATCTTGTGAAGTTTCTTTTGCTCATGTTGCTCGAGGTAAGTCACAAGCTGAGTTAAGTCCATATCCTTGATAAGTAGAGCATTCTAGTATTATTCATTTATAAGGTTTAAAAATCTTGAAATAAATATTTTCATCATTGCCCTCAGGTCTGCTACATGAATGGAAGAATACTTGGAGATTGTGTTGAACTTAAGAAACTTCTCATGAATGCTCATCGATCTTTTCCTTAAATTCATAAATTCTTTAAGCTTGGCCTCTCTAATATCAAGAGGGAAACCAACCATACTATAAAGAAACATCTCTCCCTTCCACTGATCATACCAAATCTGAGCAAGGCTCTTAAGCTGATAGGACACCAACTTAACCTTTTCCTTTGAATAAAACCCATAATGGAAAGAACCTTGCTCACCTCATTGATAAACTCCACGAGATCCTTCTCAAGATTATTTCCATGAAACCCTAATAGGTTCGTTCGGGTGAAGTCTCACACCCTAGAAGCTTGAGTAGAGACAAGAGGAGCCGGAGCTTTAGTTGGGGCCTGAGTAGCCTGGTTGGCAACAACTTGAGCCAATAGGGAAATAAGATTCCTGAACTCAACATGGGATACAAAACCATTTTCTTGAGGTTGAGGAACCTTGGTTACACGAACAGTCCTTCTTGGTGGCATTATTTGTAGCATAAAGAACCTATTATCAAAAAGAAGAATATCTTAAGTTACTCTAAGGCATGACTTGATTTAAACAAAAAAGTGAAACAATCTAAAACATCTCATAGCTTCCTACTCATAATTGTGGTGTGCTTCATAACCATGAATAGGACTTTACTTGATGCAGTGTTGAACTTCTAAGGACTATTTTAAAACCTGGTGCTCTGATACAAAGCTTGTCACGACCCAAACTTAGGTTCTAGGTATGACATGGTGAATGAGAACCTGAAGGTCCCCAAACAATCCTCTTAGTTCAAATAATAAATAATAGATGAGTGATAATATGAAATGGGGAATGGGACTAAGGGACAAATCATAGCTTAAAGTGGATGCTCAACTTAATGGTTCAAGACATAATTAAAATGAAGTAGTATTCTAAAGACACCTCTAAACAAAAGACAATAAATAGAGCTAAAAATGAGTCTAGAATCCTAAATACAAAGATAGAAGAAAATGTATAATGTGTCTGAAATATCAAAAGTAAAGCTAGAAGATAAGGTCTTCCTTCCCAACGGATGGGAACTTGCCAAAATGTCAAAGTCTTCACAATCACCTATACCTACATGATTATAAATATGTAGGCCAAAAATGTGGTTAGTATTTTCGAATGTACTAAGCATGCAGGTATGTAAGGTAACAAGTAAATATAATAACAAAGAATACATACTAGATATACCTAATTTTGAAACTTTCACTGAAATGACCCTAAAAAGTGCTCGAAAATGTGCCTTAGAAGTGCCCAAAATTGTAATTTCAATCTATATCAAAATCCATGCATGATATCAAAAATCTGACTTCATATTCTTGTTCAAGAGGTCAAAATTAGGGGAAATGACTCTAACCCCAATATAAGAGAAAATGATTAGTAATTTTACTTTTCATAATTTTTTATTTCCAAAATCGATTTGCGACAGTACTGCAACATGCAACCATCGTGAACCTATGTAAATCTTTCCTTTGCGATAGGTCTACATCCTGGACCAGATGCGGACCTGTGTAAAATCTACGCAATTATTTTTCTTGCAGTCCAAGGCTTTTAAGTTTTGGACCTAAGTGTTCCAAACATGAAAATGCCTATACTTAACCATTTTCACCATCATATCATTCTAAACATTCCGCAATACTTATTCAAACACTTAACCAAATTTTTCACTCCTAAAGTGAAGTCTCAAACCCTCATCCAACACTAAGGATTTCCTTCAAGCTTCAAGTCTCCATTTCCAATCTTCATCAAGTCCATCTCCAAAGCTAAGATATGTGAGTTTCTTTCATGGGTTCCTTTCTAAGCTTCCTTTTACTCTAAATTGAATAATTTAAAGTTGATTCACAATTGGGTCTATCTTATTATGAAAATCACTACACACTATGTTAAATCTCATGAATTATGACTATTTGGTTATGTTTTGAGGTATGAAACCAAGATCTATTGTAAGATTTGGCGAACGGTGTTGGCGTAAATTGCTTTAGGGTGTTACCAATTATCTATTGAATGTTTACATTAAATTTTCTAGCATAATTTCACTCTTGAATTGCATGATTATACACTAGCACTCCACATACTCTAAGTGTTTGATAAAATGTCTGATTATGGTTCTTGAGGAATTGAAGATCTAATGTATATCTTGTGAGTTCAATGACTACATGATAATGAAGTGATGATGAATGAATGCATGTATATGGTGATCTCTTGAAATGACTCCAAAAAGTGCCCAAAAATTTATCTTAGAATGCCCGAAATTTTTATTTCCATATATCTCAAAATCCATTTGTTATTTCAAAAATCTGACTACATATTCTTGTTCAAGGTGTCAAAATCAAGGGGGAAAGGGTTAAACATAAATTTTAAGTGTGAAGAATTAGCAATTATGAAAATTCAAGAATGCAATTTCCAGTGGGTACTCTGCGACACTGCGTGACACACTAGTGCCTTTTTTGAGCATTTTTCTATTTTTGGGTCCAAGGCTTTGGGTCTTGCGCCCAAGGTTACCATATGTGTTCTTACCTATACTTAGCCAAATTTCATGCGCATATCATCCTAAACATTCCCCAATACTCACAAAAATACTTAGTCATATTTTCACTATTGAAACTCACGTCCCAAACCCTCATCCCAAGCTAAAGAGCTCCTTCAAGGTTCTTCTTCAAGCTTTAAGTGTCCATCTCCAATCTTCATCAAGTTCATCTCCAAACTAAGGTATGTGGATTTCTTTTATGGGTTTCTTTCACCCATGATACTGAAATGTCCTTTTACTTAAATTGCATGATTTAAAGTTGATTTATAAATGGGTCTTGCTTATTATAAAATCCACTGCACACTACGTTAAAGCTATGTAAAGTTGTGACTGTTTTACCATATTCTGAGCTATAAATATTTTATTAATTATAAGATTTGAGAAAGGGTTTTGATGTATATTGATTGAGGGTGTTTCAAGGTGTTCATTGATGGTTTTACAATAGATTTTCTTTCATGATTAATTCTTTATGATTCACTGTTTTACAGTAGCATTACACACCCTGTAAGTGTTTGATAAAATGTCCGGATATGGTTTCTTGAGAATTTGAAGATCCAAAGCATGAGATATGATATGAATTACTATACGATAATGAAATGAGCTTATATATATGATATAATATATATAAATTATTGCATTAGACCATACCCGACTAGGAAGATAAGAGCTCGGGTAACCATGTTGGGGGTTTGTACTCATCAACTTTGTGAGGGGTTTGTACTTTGCCACAGTGTTGAGAAAGTGTGATTATCATCACCTATATAAGGGATTTATGCAACACAACCACCAAGGGTTTTGTACCTTGAATAGCTAGCTTGGTCTTTTCTACACATATGATATTCTATATGCGTATGAGTTACTTAAGCATTGATTATACATGCCATATTATTTTTTATGCCTACTGCTTAATATTATTTATTTTGGTTATAATACCTATTAATTGTTGCATTTCATCCTACATAATTAGTATATTCAAACAAACTAACGCATACTCTATGCCTACATGATATCACCATGTAGGATTGAAGCTCAAGTTGATCCTCCTCCTCCTCCACATGGCTAGTTCGATACTACTCATGCTAGTTGGTAAGTCCTCCACTTCGGAGACCTTAGTATATGTTTCTTTTATTATGTAATGATACATTCTTCCTTATTTTCTATCTTGATTAGTGAGGGTGAGCCCAGTGGCTTTGTCTTCGCCCTCGCTCTTATCTATGTAGTAGAGGTGTTGCTGGACATGCTTTGTATCTATGATGTGAGCCTTAACTCTTTTGTCTCTTGATAATGATGTTATGCAAGCTTATCTTTCCCCTTAGTTCCTTGCCCTTGTTTTCTAAATGTTGGCATATTACTTAAGTATTAACCTCTCTCTCTCTTAGTCCAAATTCTCTTGTTTATGCTTATCCCTTATGGTCAATTTTTAATTGCTTCTGCGACCAAAGATGGGTAATGATATATAGAGAGGCTTATTTGGGATTCCTTCGAATTTCCCATTCGTCGGTCAAGACTCGGCCCTAGGTCTGGGTCATGACAAAGTTGGTATCAGAGCACTAGTTTGATAGATCTTTGGTGTCCAATACACCACGTTGATTAAAGTCTTATTCATGGTTGTGTTTTGCACTACAACTATGAGTAGGAGGCTATGAGACATTTTAGAAAATGTTTCATTTCTTCATAATCCATGTCATGTGATAAAGTTAGGTCCCCTAGGGCTTATTGCTAACCCTTAATGGCTACATTTTAGGATATGCCTCAAGTTACTCGGGATGGTGCTAAGATGAATGCGGAGATTTGCTATGCTCTATGGGATGTGGCCAAAGCGATGACAAAATTAGAAACTCACCTCGATCAACATGTGGGTGCTCCCGAGACTTCTAATAGTGAGAGGAGCGGTAGTGAGGCCAAGAGGGCCTGTAATGCGGGTAAGTTCCAAAGCTCCAATGGGAGAGATAGAGGTGGTATGGTACCTTATACTTGGTGCCTAAAATGTGGTAAAGGCTATGATGGCCCATGCTTCAGAGGTACTAATGCTTATGGATATGGGGAGATGAGTCATAAGGTTAAGTATTGCCCTCGTAAATGCAAGAAGAGTAAAGAAGGTGATGGGGAAATAACTAATCCTAAGTGTCCTACGTGTAGGATGGATCCTGGTAGCTCATATTCGAACAACAAAGGTGTATGCTTTGGGTGTGGTGAGATAGGCAACAGAATTCTGGATTGCCCATATGGTTGACTTTTGGATTGAGGTGGTCATGTTGATCAAGTGTCTCAAGGAGGGGATGAGATGCCTGATGCTATTATAGGTAAGTTGAATTTTCCTTGGCTTTGTTGTTCATGCATTATTAGGCCATTGTTCCACTATTTCTTCTCTATTCTTTTGGTTGTTGGTGGGGTATCTTATGTGCCAAAGTTGTTGTGTGGTTCTTTGGTGTCTATCCTTTTGTTGGGTATATTGTTGCCAGAAGGTTTATAGGTGTTGATCTGAGTTTGTATTGCATTAGGTCTTGCTTGTGGCTTGTTGGAGTGGGCATGGTGAATTATGATATCATTATAGAGATGGAATGGTTGCATGTATGTTGTGTTTTTATGGGTAGTAGGACCCGTCGAGCTAAATCCCGAGTCCTTAATGAGCTCATCCTTCAATAGTAGGTTGTCAAATGGTAGCATGGGGTAGGTCCATTTCTTGTCATAAGGCACAATTGGTCTCTAAAGGGTTGCATTTATTATCTTGTGAGAATCGGAGATGTTTAACCCAAGTTGTTTTGTTTATATAATTATGGTTGGTGGTAGATGAGGCTTTGAATATCCTTTCTGATATTTTGAATTTAGGGTAGTGTCTTTTGGTTTGACTAGTGCACCGATTATGTCTATAAGTCTCATGAATAAAATCTTTTAGTCCCTACTCTGATGGGCTTATGGCGATTTTGGTGATGATGTGATGGTTTATGTTTCCTAATGAGGTAGAGGTTGTGAGTCATTCGAGGGTAGTACTATAAGTTTAAGGAAGAAGGTTGGATGCTAAGTAGGAGAGATGGGAATTTTGGTGGTAAGAGGTTGCCTTCCTAGGTTGTGTGGTACCGGGTGATGGTATTAAGGTGGACCTTAGTAAGATAAAGGTGATCAGAGATTAGCATAGACCTTTGACTTCATTGGATATTGGGAGCCTCTTAGATTTAGCGGGCTATTTCCGGAGATTGTGAGTAGGTTCTTTTCTATTATTTTCCCTATAGCTTAGTTGACCAAGTGAGATCAATGTTATGATCGACATTTGAGTGGGGTAATTTGATAGGTTCGAGGTTTGCTATTTCTTATGTTATTGCTTGGTGCTAGTAGGATTCATGTAGGTGTGGGTGTCCCAGATGGTTGCATGAGTCTATAGTGGCTAGAAAAGATCTATAGGGTTGTTGCATGTTCTTATTGCGGGTTTTGTCTTGTGATCTTGGTTGAGCTTAGCTTTTTGGGTTGGAGGTCTTGGGGTAGTTTGAGCTACTTGCATAGCATTCTTCCATTTTGTGTAGAACCCACAAGGTTATAATATGCTGGGTAAGGATAGTCGATCTATTTGGTCAACTACAGTGAGTTAGTCACTTGTCTAAGGTTAATTTGAGGTTCGGGTTTTGTTCTCAAGTGTGGAAGAGGGTAGATGACATCCCTAAGTGTCTTTTCGAACTAGGAGTGAGCATTATTAGAATTGATAGAGTTGTTTGGTAGACTTATGAACTGGTGGTGTTGTGAGTTTCTTGAATAGGGTCTTAAAACCCTTTCGTGATATGTTTGTGGTGGTCTCTAGTGATGAAGTATTAATTTGTTTAGAGCTTGTGAATCATTTTGGGGTAGTGTTGCGAGTCTTAGAGGATAAGAAGTTGTCTGCTATATATGATATGGGTGCATTGCAGGTAGCAAGAAGGTGGTTAGAATTCTTTAAGGATTAAGAAATGAATGTGCATTTTTTTCTCAGTAAGGCTAGTGTTGTGGCTGGTGCTCTAAGAAGGGTGTCTATGTGTATTCTAGTGTTATGGTAATGGTAATAAAGAGGTGACTAGTGGAGTCCATAGGTTGGCCAAATAGTGAGTAGGTTGAAGGAAGTTGAGAATGGTAGTATGGTGTTCTTAATTGTTCCAAATCTTCTTGGGTTAATAGGTCTATTTTAAGAAAAGACCTTTATCCCGTCTTATTAGAGTTGGAAGTTTTGGGTGAAGAGATGGTATAGTCGAGGTTGTCTCCCAACGAGGGTATAGTGGCTCATGGAAACAAGTGGAATAGTTGTGGTTAAGGTTGACAAATGATTTATGGTTGTGATGTCCTTTTTTAGTATAGAAGAAGTTTGTAAGGTTACTATGGATGGGATTTGCCTAGGGATATGATTATGGTTTATACGGTTTGAAGTAGGGTTGAGGGGATGTGTTGGTGACTCTAGTGCTATAGAACTCTTTAAAAGTGTGGGTGATATACAGGATAAGTTGACTTAAGAGAAGATCCTGGTGTAGGTGTGGATGGATGAGTGAAGAAGTTGGCTAATATCGATGTTGTGTTCGTCAAGGCCCTATTGGTGGAGTCATCCATTCGTAAGTGTCTCTCGGGGAGAAGGTGCAGGCATAAAAAATCAATATCTGTAAATCTTTCATTCTATTCAAGCTTATGATAACAAGTCAAGTCCTCTTCTATGATTCCAAGTTTTATGCTTCAGCTCCTATGCTATTCATGTTAAGTAGGCAAATTTATGATGATTTTATACATATGTTGGGCATTTGAAAATGGTGTTTTAAATGTAATGTTACAATCTTGTTGGGCTGAGTTGTTCATGATTAATCTTGTCATGTACATTTCTTTTATATGCGAGATGAATGTTCCCAAGGGCGAGATATTGAAATGACCCCAAAAAAGTGCCCAAAAAGTGCATAGGAATGCCTAAAATTTTTATTTTCATATATCTCAAAATTCATTTGTTATTTCAATGGTCCGACATCATATTCTTGTTCTGGAGGTCAAAATTAGGGTGAAAAGGGTCTAATCCTGATTTAAAAGAGAAGAATTAGCAATTACAAAATTTAAGAATGTAATTTCCAGTGGGTATTTCGTGACACTGGTGCGATGCGCCAATGCCTTATTTTGAGCATTTTTTTATTTTCAGGTCCAAGGCTTTGGGTCCTGGGCCCAAGGATTCCTATACATGTTTTTACCTATACTTATCCAAATTTCATGCTCATATCATCCAAAACATTCTCCAATACTCACAAAAACACTTAGTCATATTTTCACTCCCCAAACTCAAGTCCCAAACCCTCATCCCAAGCTAAGAATCTCCTTCAAGGTTCTTCTTCATGCTTCAAGTCTCCATCTCCAGTCGTCACAAATTTCATCTCCAAGCTAAGGTATGTGGGTTTCTTTCATGAGTTCTTTTCCCACATGATACCCAAACCTCCTTTTACTTAAATTACATGATTTAAAGTTGATATACAAATGGGTCTTGCTTATTATGAAATCCACTACACACTATGTTAAAGCTATGTAAAGTTGTGACTCTTTTGCCATGTTCTGAGCAATAAATCTTTGATCTTTTTAAGATTTGAGAAGGCGTTTTGATGTATATTGCTTGAGAGTATTGCAAGGTGTTGATTGATGATTTTACAATAGATTTTCTTTCTTGATTTCATCTTTATAATTCATGGTTTTATACTAGCATTACATACCCTTTAAGTGTTTGATAAAATGCGTGGATATGATTCCTTGAGAAGTTGAAGATCCAAAGCCTGAGATATGATATGAATGACTATATGATGATGAAATGAGCTTCTATATATGTTATAATCTATATAAATTGTTGCAATAGACCATATCCAATCAGGAGGATAAGAGCCTGGGTAACCATGTTGGGGATTTGTACTTATCAACCATGTGAGGGATTTGTACTTTGCAACTATGTTGATAAGGCGTAATTATCATCAACCATGTGAGGGGTTTTTACTATACAACCAGAAAAGATTTTGTACCTTGAATAGCTAGCTTGTTCTCTTCTACACATATGATATTCTATATGAGCATGAGTTACTTAAGCATGTTTTACTTAAGCATTGATCATATATTCCATATTGTTAAGTTATGCCTATTGCTCAATATTATGCATTTTGGTTATGATGTCTATCTATTGTTGCATCATATCCTACATACTTAGTACATTTTAACATAGTACAGCATACTCTATGCCTACATGATATCACCATGTAGGGATCGAAGCCCAAGTTGATCATCATCATCCTCCATGTGGCTAGTTTGGTACTACTCAAGCTAGTTGGTGAGTTCTCCACTTCAGGGACCTTAGTCTATGTTTCTCTTATTATTCAATGAGACTCTCTTCCTTATTTTCTATCTTTACTAGTGTGGGTGAGACCGGTTGCTTTGTCTTGGCCCCCGCTCTTATCTATGTAGTAGAGATGTTTTTGGACATGCTTTGTATCTATGATGTGAGCCTTAAATATTTTGTCTCTTGATTATGATGTTATCCAAGCTTTTCTTTCCCGTTAGTCCCATGCCTTTCTTTTCTAAACATTGGCATACTACTTAAGTATTAAACTCTCTCTCCCTTAGTCCCAATTCCCTTATTTATGCTTATCCCTTATGGTTATTTTTAATTGGTTCTGTGATCAAGGATGTGTAATGATATGCAAAGAGGCTTGTTTGGGGTCCCTTGGGGTTTCCCATTCACCGATCATGACTAGGCACTAGGTCCGGGTCGTGACATCTCTATATAGTTTTTGAATATTACCATGCCCTACTTGGGGGTTGTGCGCTGGGTAACCTTGTTGTGGATTGGTACCTATCAACCTATCGGGGCATTTTCACTCTGGCACAAGATTGGTAGGGTGAGATGATCCACCAACATTGTCATGGGTTTGTACCCATCAACCTATTGGGGGGTTTGTACTCTAGCACCAAGGGTGGTAGGGTGTGACGATCTACCAACCTATTGATAGAATTTGTACCTCAATCACCACGGGTGGTCGGGCATGACGATCCACCATTAATGAATGCTCTATTCTTACATATAATGTTATATTCTATGTAAGCATGTTTTACATAAGTATTAATCATACATGCCATATTGTTATATGCTTATTCATTGTCTATGTTATACATTTTGATTATGGTGCTTATCACTTATTGCATTGCATCCTAAATACATAGTACATTCAAATGTACTAATGCATACTCTATGCCTACATGATGTCACCATGTAAGAACCCGTGCACAAGTTGATCATCCTCCTCCTTCACATGGATAGTTCAGTACTGCTCAAGCTAGTTAGTGAGTTCTCCACTTCGGGGACCTTAGTCTAAGTTTTTCTTATTATATATTGAGACATTCTTCTTTACTGTTTAATTTAGCTATGAGGGTAAGCCCGATTGCTTTGTCTTGGCTCCCGCTCTTATCTATGTAATAGAGGTACTGTTGGACATTATATATATCTCTGCTATGAGCTCTCATATCTATCAACTCATGTTGTTCATGATATAGAAGTGTTCCCTTAGCCTAGGTTGTCCCAATTTGTTATTTATTTTTGTATTCTATTGCTTTCATGATGAAGGATTTGTAATAATATGCTACGAGGCTTGTTTAGGATTCCTTTGGGCTCCCCATTCGCTGATCATGTCTAGGCCTTCGGCTTGGGTCACGATGTTAACAATATAATCCATTTAAAAAAAACCATAAATAATGATATGGTAATGCAAAGGAAGTAGATAAGAAAAATGGTGTGGGAATAAGTCATTAGATCGTAACTGGCAAAACTATATGAGATATAATATAGAATACCGATGTTATATACTATAATGGCCAAAGATTGAGCCTACTTGCAAAGGTAAACTCTAGAAACAAAAATACTAGGTGGATCAACTAGTAAGAAGGTCTAAAAAGACATAATAAAAATATCATATGGTGGAATGTTGTTATGAGGTTAGAAGCTTCATATAAGACCTCTTAGGTCGAGTCTCACTCCTAACTCATTCAGGTGCTAAGTCAAAATCTCACGAAAATAGAGAATGAATAATTGAAATAATCAAAACTTAACTTAATTTGAAAGGTCTTAGCTTGCCAAAGCAGATTCACCTTGTACTTAAGAATAGCTCCTTAATAAAGATTCTTTAGAATGATTCAGACTGGGTCTTGAGTCACCCAATATCAATTCAAACTTACAGTTCTTATCCTAGTTCAAAATCATATACTCAAATTCATGCCATAAAGATCAATATCTTGAATTCATAAATCAACTTAGTTCACATTTGGTGTTGGTCAAATAACCTTAAAAACATGTAATTGAATCATAATAAATCTTAAAATAATCAATAAACCAATATAAGATCAAAATCATATTAACACGTCAGAGACTTCCAACCTTGAAAATGTAAATTCGATTAAATGATGCAAATTTATAATGCTTGAACTAAACTATGTAGAACCTTGATAAATATTCCTAAATAATCCAAAAATGCATGAATAACTATAATATAAGCAAATATCAGTTAATATAAAATTACCCGTATATCCAAGATTGAAAATTATAATTCAAAATTTAGTTTTCGAAGAGGACTTCTTGGTTGAAAGGAAATCAAGAATCAAACCCACATACCTTTAACCTTGAAATTACTTGACGGAAACTTAAGGAGACTTGAAAAACCACTTGATTTTTCAATCTTTTATGAAAGCTTTTGAGAGTCTTGGAATTGGATAAGTGATTTTAGGGAGGATTTTGAGAGTTAATTAGGGGTAAAATGGCTTAGAAGAGTGTATGTGGGTTTAATAGGTCAAAACGCCCACTTGGGAATGTATAATTATCATCAAAAGGTAATGAAAACGAAATATTAATGTGTCCCGATGGCAAAATTAGTGGTCCAGGGTTTCCATTGTGAAGCCACTTGGCGGTACGCCGACTTGGACCTTGAGACCACCTATTTTGATAGTTTGAGACTTTTCGGAGTGATTTAATCACCAATTCGCAGTCAAACTAACCATCATCGATTTCTATAATGGGCTTCAATAAAACTGAAACACCCCTCAACGTAGCTCGAAAAGACCCTATGATGCATTTTTTTAATATCTCAAAATTCGTACAAAATTTCACAAATCTGACATCATATTCTTGTTCAAAAGGCAAATTTGTATGGGCAAACAGTTACCTACAAGTTATATTTTACCCATTCCAAAAACAATTTGGTGAAATTGTCATAACTCAAGCCTAGAGCCTAGATGTGACACGGCAAATAAGGAACCCGAAGGGATCCTAAACAAGCCTCTTAGCATATCATTACACATCCTTGGTCATGGAATCATTTGAACAACAACAAAAAGCATAAGATAAGGATAAGGGACTAAGGGGAAAACTCTTTCATAGCAAATATCCAAGAGTCAAGAGAAGACATAGTTCAAAGAGTGTTTATATTACTCCTCCAACAACATCTGTAAACATAGAATTGCGTGGGGGCCAAAACAACTTTCCAAGCCGACCCTCATATCCAAAAGCATACAATGAAAGAAAGAGAGTTCTTGTATACCATAAGATCAAAAGATATCATCCTCGGAGTTGAGGACTCACAAACTAGCTTCAAAGATAGTAGTAGCCACGTGGAGGAGGAAGATGATCAAGTAAAACTCTGATTCCTATATAATAACATCATGTAGGTATACGATATGCATTAGTATGTTTGAATGTAATAAGTATGTAGGATGTAATGCAACAAGTGATAGGCAACATAATTGAAATGCATAATTAGGTAATAAATGAGCATATAGCAATATGACATGAATGAATGATGCTTGAAGTAAAACATGCTTATATAGAATATATTATAGGTGTAGGAATAGACCATCATTATGGAATCCAAGGCCTACCACCCCCTTGGCGAGGCAATGAGGTACATACTCCCCAACATGGTAGCACAGACCTACCACCACCCGAGCGAGGTGATTGAGGTACATATCCCCCAACATGGTAGCATGGGGCTACTACCCCTCGAGTTAGGTAATTGATGCATATACCACCTAACATGGTAGCACAGGCCTACTACCTCCCAAGCAAGGCAATTGAGGTACGTACGCCCCAATATGGTAGTTTAGTCCTACCATTCCCCGAACGAGGAATGGTCAACTTGTAATACTATAGTTATTATTCGTGAAATCAACCCATATATACATTTCTTTCATCATCATAAAGTCAGTTAACTCATATGTCATACATTAGACCTTCAACAACTCAAAAAACTTCAATCAGATATTTTATCATGTACTTAGCGAGTGTGTAATACTAGTTTAAAACCATGCAATCCTAGAGTGAAATCATATAAAAAAAATCAATATGAAACCACCCAACAACATTCTGTAATACCATCAAGAAAGATACATCAATCCTCTTATCAAATCACATAATGAATCATAGATTCATAGCTCAAAACATGCTTAAACAGTCACATGTTATGAAACCCCAACATAATTTATATTCAAGTTTCATAGTAAGAGATGCCCATAAGTAAAACCACTTGAAATCATGCAATTTATGTAAAGTGGAAGGTTAGACACCGTGGGTGAAATGGACTAGTGGTTGAAACCCATATACCTCAACTTTGGAGATTTCCTTGATGAGGATTAGATTGTGAACTTGAAGCTTGAATGAAATCCTTGGATCCTGAATGAGATTGGGACACTATAATTTGGGTGACATATTTGTCTAAGTGTTAGAGAGGGTTTTGGGAAATTTTTAGTATGATATGGAGTTGAAATATGACTAATTATAGATGTTCTTATGCATAGAAAGGCTTAGGCCCAAGAACCAAAGGCCTTGGACCAAATTAGGATAACTGGCACAAAATAACACATCTCCGTGAGTAACCCTACTGGAATTGCAAAATTGGTGAAATTTATTTCTTGCTATGGGTTTTCTAAAATTTAGGTTATACCCATTTCGAACTCAAGTTTACCCTTGATTAAGAATATGAATTTATTTTTTCGATATCACACACGGATTTGAGATGAAAATTACGACTATGGGCACTTCTAAGGCACATTTTCGAGCACCTTTTCTTTAGGATCATTTCAGAAATTTCACAATCAGTGGTAGTTCATGTCATGGTCATGAAATGAACTAGACGTTCCATATGTCAAAACTTTCCTTTATCACTCAAGAACAATTGGGTAATTACCCAATGTATATATATACATGATGCCCTCATCCTTAGCCATTTTTCAACTCCAAAACTCACCAAAAACTTCTAAAATTCCTCTCTGATCTTTACCAAATTCTTCATCCATTCTCAAGATTTTTAAGAAGTTTTGTTGGAATTCAAGAAAACCAAGTCTAGCCTTAAGTCTTCCTCCAATTTTCTTCAAGAAACTCTGAGGTTTGAGGTATGTGAGTTTAATTGTGGGAACCTTCCTTCCCACAAGTCCAACCATTTCTCTTCTCCTACTACATGAACTTTATGAAAACTTATGGTTATTTTATGAACCCTTGAATATGGTATTACTGTTATGCAATATATTATGGTTTATACTTGTGCATTAACATGTAGTAAAGTATTATGATGGATCTTGAGATATTCAAGTTAAGTTCTCTATGATGCTATGGAAAGCTATGAACGAACTTATGTGTTTAGTTGGTTTTCATGATATTCAAAATAAAGTTTTTGCTTTATAAGATGAATTTCATACTTCCATGTCCATATTTTGAAGGGTGATGTATATTATCATGATGGGTTGATTAAGAATAATTTAAACTAATTATTTTTCCTATATACCTTGAAATATGATTCCTTCTTAATTATGAGGGTTTATTACAATATTAGTGGGATGATTTGAATGACTTTGAAACTGATTGATCTTACTTCTCTCTTGTCTCTTACTCTTGAAATGCATGATTTTAAGTGTATGTGCATATGTCCGCCATGCGTTTGATATTGGTGAGAGATCATTGTACGAATTTACATGACAAGCATCTTATGATAATTTATGAGTTATGCAAGTACGATTACCTCCACATATATTTTACCTTAAACATTGATCATGCATGGCATATTGAGCTTACGTCTTTGATTATGTTTATGCATTTCAATTACTATGGCTTGCTTCCCTTATTGAATTGCACCCCACATATTTAGTACATTCTAAGTACTAATGCATACTCTATGCCTATATGATTTTACCATGTAGAGACCAGTGCTCCTCGATATTCTCTACATGGTTAGCTTGAACTTGTGAAGATTGTGTTTGTGGTGTGTTCTCTAGTTCGGGGATAGTATCCTACTCCTATCTTACTCATGTTGAGACTTTATTGCACTTTACTTTCTGGTTTAAGGGTGAGCCTTGAATATGTCTTGACCCCTGTCCTATTCATGCTTAGAGGTATTGTTGGATACTATGCTATGTACCTATAATTTGATGTTAAGATTTTATAGAGACTTATCCCTTGGAACCTATCCCTTATGTGATGATATTTGATGCTATTGATTATGGTGGAAAGTGATAAAAGTCACAAGTCCCTAAATGCCCCCATAGCGTGAATCATACTTACCCACCCCTTAGACTTATTTGCTATGTTATTCATGTTTATCCTCTTCCCTATAACATCCTCATAGCGTGAGTCCAAAGCCCTGCTTCCTTTAGAAATTATTTGCTATGTGCTTATTTATCTTTTATTATTTCTCTAAAATCAAGGACGTGCAAACGATATGCTAAGAGGCTTGTCTGGGTTGCCTTAGTGCTTCCCATTCGTCGTGGCACGTATAGGGCCCTTGTCTTGGGTTGTGACAAAAATGGTCATAAATTTTTACTCTAAACTGAAATAAGGTGAGAACTAGATATGTTAGAAATCTAATTCAAAGACCTACATGTTAGTAGGCAGTGGGATACCTAATTCATTATGTGCTAATACACATTCCTATTTGAATTTGACCCTTATATAAATTCACACTGAAAATTACATAATTGGAATATTTTGGTCTTGGATTGATGTAAGAGATGCCTCATGACTGCAAACCACATGCAATCAACTTTGAATACCTAAAAATTTATCCCACCATATTAGAAGTTGGCAAGTTTAGCCTATACGCGTACAAGGAATGACTCAGGTCTTAGCTTAAGATCTAGGGCTTTATCATTTGTTATTTTATTCAGAGATTAGAAGATTTTCTAGAAATATGGTGAAGATTAATAGGATGGTTTCTGGTTCATTTCATGACATGTAGACTTTTTTGTGGGATAAAAGCTCAAAGTTTTAGGAAATTAACAGGATTGAGAAGACCACAACTTGTATTCCAAACTACAAACCATGGACAAAGTTCTCATATATGGTGGCCAGTTTTACGGAAGGCAGTCCACAACACCCTGACCATGATCCATAGATTAGTTCATGGATTGTACATTAGCTCATGGTCGGTCTCGAATCTAATTTTTCTGGTCCATTTAGAATTTGGTTTTTATTGTCTATAAAAAGGATTTTTATTTATTTTTGGATCTATAGACTATCAAAGAAGAGAATATTGCTTTTAGTTTTGGTTTGTTCTTGGAGATCAGTTCATGGTTGTACATTAGCTCGTCATCGGTCCCGAATCTAATTTTCCTGGTACATTTAGAATTTGGTTTTTTATGTCTATAAAAAGGATTTTTATTTATTTTTGGATGCGTAGACTATCAAAGAAGAGAATATTGCTTTTAGTTTGGGTTTGTTCTTGGAGATTTTGAAACACACACTTTGTGCTCACCTTTAGATCTTGGTATTGTTGTTTGCTTGGAGATTTAGCGTTTTCAATTTTTTTGTTATTCATTGAGAGTGTTTAATTATGCAAATTTCACACATGATTTTATCATCTACAATGAACTTGAGTACCTAAATCTACAATGAGGGTTGTAGGAATCATGAAGGACAAACAATGTAAAAACTGAATGAATTGTAATCCTTGGAATGTGTGCATGCATGTATTATTTATATCTTCATTCTGATTGCATTTTAACGCTGGCCAATATTAGAACTCACACTATTTTTCTTGTTGGACCAACATGGTAATAAATGGGACAAGGGATAAATAACAAGATTCGATGTGAGTACTCTCATCTAATCAACCTGAATGGACCAAGGGATAGTTGTAATAGGACCAAGTTAAGGGTTAGTAATGCAACACTCGTAGATGGACCAAGTTGTGTGGTGAAAGTTTCCTATTTTTTAGACCCAGGACTTATGTAAACATAAGTCATTAGTTTCGCAAGCTATACACTAGAAAATGTTAGAATTATGAAGTTATACTATGTTAGGAATTTATTGGGAACATAATACTCTAGTTATCTTCTCTCACCTAATCATAATACTTGCATCCTAATTGTTCTTAGTATATGTTTTAATTATTGTTATTTCATCACAAAGACCCCCCTTGCTGGGAATAAGTTGATTAGTTCCTCAAATTATTTTAATTATTTCAAGTCTAGACTATATTCCTCGTGGGATTGATCATAACCATTGTTAGATTCTACATTCGAAACGACGACTATTTCTACCTTAGTGATCACCCCTTGATTATCCTAATTTAAAAATTCCAAAGAGCCTTAAAAATGAATATGATTCTGTTAAAGTTTGGGTTCTACAAGCTTCATCTATTGTCAATAGCTTATATGGGGTTTCGTAGGACTAGAGCCCTTCAATGTTATGACGAGATAATGCACGAGCCAAGTCCATGAATCATAGATCATTCTTGATATGTAGACATGGTTTCATAGTCCAGTACAATAGAGAGTCTTTGAGTTCCATGGATGGGGTGGATCTATGACGCATTGTTTAGAGGTTTTAGTGTTAGACCCAAAAACATAGTTGTAGTACTTTTTATTGAACATGCAAGATGAGCAGGTAGAAGTATCTATGACTCATAAAAAGTGATTGTACACCTAACCATGAATTGTCTCTAGTTTCCATGATAGGAAGCCTATAAGGCGTAGGCTGAACCATGACGCATAGATAGATTTCTTGGTTTCAAGAAAGCGAACGCACGGGATGAGACTTTGAAAGGGATTAAAGTTGATATATCAGAGATTAATGAAAAGATTGAGTCTCATGTGGTGGTTGTTAAACAGTTGGAGTAGAAATTTGGGCAGATGTCAATGTAATTAAACCAATGCCAGAAAGGTACAGTGCCAAGCAATACGGTGCAAAATCGAACGAATGGTGGACATTGCATGGTAGTTATGTAATGTCTAGGCTGGTCATGTTTCGTATTATATATGGAATATAATACTTTACCCTTTAATAAGTTATTTGGGGCCTACTTTAAACTATTTGAATGATTAAAAATGAAATTTGAGTTTTAAAAGTTGAAAAATATGAGTTTGGGTCTTTTTGAAGGCTTAAGTTGTCGAAAAGTGAATTTTTTTATGTCATTCAAAGTGTTAGAGGTTGGATCAAGGTTTCGTTGATTTTATTAGCTCCAAAATATTAGAACTGAACTGCAGGAAGTTCCAGAACTGAATTTAGAGTTAAAATGAAATTTTTAGGCCCAAAGTTGTGATTTTAGTCTTTTTCGAAACTAAATTTTGACTTTAGTTAATATTTGGAGTTTGAAAGCTCGAATCAGAATTCTAACAGTTCTAATAGCTTTGGATGGTGAAACTAATACTAAAAATGGTCTGATCATAATTTTTGAAGTTCTCTAGGGCAATTTGGCATTTTGATGCCTTAAACTAATTTTATAGACTTGAATTGGTAAATGTGGCAAAAAGGACTTAAAACCAATTTCTGATGATTTTGTTGAGTCCGGATGGCTATTTCTAGTATGGATACATATAAGGTTTGTGGAATTCATAGTTTGGATGAGTTTCGAGTGTCTATTTCAACTAGGGAAATTGGACCTAGGTTGCAGATTTTGTTGATACCTACTGCAAGGTCACTCTCTTCTATGTGTTTGTAGAGGAGCCTCCACAATCACGGAGGTGTTAGGAGTATACATTTTGCAATTGTGGGATAAACTCCTCGTTCGTGGAGCACTTTACATACCTAAATAGTTTGTAATTTGGGAAACACCATTTTTAATCCATTTTCGAATATCTAAGCTTTTTGGGCTGATTTTGAAGAAAGCTTTTTGAAGATTTGTGTTGTGTAAGTGTTTCTAACCTTAAACTAAGTATTTTCAATGAGTTTTATTTTGATTCTAGCTTTGATTTCATGAATTTAATCACTAAAAATAGGGGATTTTTGGACTAAGTTTTCCAAATTTCAATCATTGATTTCTCATTCAATTTAAGCTTAATTTTAATTATATTTTCGTCCATGAACTCTATTTTTCTAGTAGAATAAGATTCCAAAATCAATTCTGAGATTTGAGGCCTTCGAACTTTAAGCCTAAACTATGCCAATATGGGTATCAAAATGCTTCTCTTGATGAGTAGTAACTATTGTTGATAGTTGTGAATCCAATTAGAGGCTCAATTTGAGAATTTCAGTAGATTAAAAGATTGTCTTAGTGAGATTTTGGCATCGAGGTGGCTTTAGCCAACCTTTTGGGCCTAGATTTGAGTTACTGATCTTGTTATGTGATAATTGTGAGAGTTAAATCGATAATTGTGCTATTGAGTTGTTGTGTTGAAATGACAATGGAAAGCATATATAGTTGAGCCAAATGATGGTATAATCTTGATCCGATTGATGAACTGAATTGAATTATGATGAATTGATGAGGGCTTGTGATAGAATGTGACTAAATAAGTCATATATGACCAATTGGGACAAGTAAGGTCTGTTGTCATTGATATACTTGTATTTTTAGGTTGAGATGGATTCGGTATCATCATTATATTTGTATAGTTAGGATGAGTCAGGTCTGAGTCAGGGTCATACATGCATATTTGTGATAGATTGGGTCTATAACATTGATATTCTTGTATACTTAGGACGAGTTAGGTCTAATATGGTTGACATTCTCGATTATTAATGTGATTATGATGATCTAAAATATAATGATTGTTGGGTATTAGCAGCGATACTTGATATTACTCCTTGGGTAAATATGATTTGTATGAGTTTCATGCCTAGTATCCTTGTTGTGGTGTTATTTACATGTCTACATGCATTATTGAGTTGCACTGTTGATCTACATCTATTATGTGTGGCTTGTGACATCCTTTGACCCGAGTAAGAGACAATGACATTATGATTCAGATTGGTACCACCCCTTTGACCTGTGTAGGAGGCAAGGGTGGGATTCATACTTCACATATCTTGACCACGAGTAGGTGGCAAGGACTTGGCATCATACTATTATTGACCACGAGCAAGTGGCAAGATTGTGGCATACTGACATTAGTTGACCATGGGCAGGTGGCACGGCTGTAACACTCTTGTATTTGGCATGATTAGTTATGCATTATGTTTCTTTTTATGGTTATATGATATCATAGTTCCTTGAGGACATTTTAGCTCATTACAATGGTATATATATTATTGTCCTATGCTAACCTTTTTGGATGCGGAGATAGGGCTTTTCATTATTACATGTTTGATTAGCTTTCTCTTACCCAGATGGTTGAACCTGCTGGGTACATTTTAGTGTACTCACCCCTACTTTGTTTCTTCCCTGCAGATTATGTACACAGTATACGAAAGGGTACATGATCCTTTCATCCGAGTGCTATCATTACCATCCAGATCACAGTAGTGAGGCTCACACACCAAGTTGTTATAGATCCTTGGATCGTCTTTTATTTTTTCTCTCAAACTATGTATCAGATATTGAGGTAGTATTCTATTTTCTTTGAGACAGTTGTATTTACTCTTCAGTTCTATTTTAGATGCTCTTGTACTCAAAATTATAGGTTTTAGGAGATTTCTTATATCTTATGAGTTTGTTCCACTTTATTTATCTTTCTTTAGTTGTGATCTTTTTGGGGTCATGATAAATTTGGTTTCAGAGCTCTAGGTTTGTTGGGCTCGTTAGTCCAGAGCAAGGTGTCTAGTATAGTCTCGTGAATCAATGTGTAGACATCCACACCCATCTTTGGGAAGATATGAAATACTTGATATGAAAGAGTTTTCACATCTTGCTTCTATTAATGCTTTTTTATGTATTACCTATTTTGAAAGTGTCTAATCTACTCCAATTCTCATATATGCCAATTACTCGATCTTGTCATACAGTGGGAGAGCCTGAGGCAATTGATATGTCTCTCATTTGAGGTTGAGGCAGAGCTTGTGATGGGGCCAGGGGATGAATGATTACTAGGGGCAGCTCCGTCTAGGGGACAGACCCGATCAGCTTCTCCAGAGCCTACTATGGTGCCAGAGCAATCTACTGATCTTATTCTACCTTATTCAGCTCCATCCCTTATACTGTCGGTGTAGGAGTTACTTATGAGTTTATTGGCTAGATTGGAGAGGGCTCCTCCAGCCCCAGCCACTATCCAGATATTGGTTTCTACCACACTGATTAGACCTTTTAGTGCTCCATCGAAGTCGACTATGATTCGTGTGGGTCCTTCTTTAGCTCCAGTAGACCCTCTTGTAACTGTTATTACTCTACTTTAGGTATCTAGACCGAGTTTGGGTACTCAGCTTTATAGTTTGGATTTTTCTCCATCTATTGCACCTCTCTTATTTATGGGGCCACCAACTTCTACTAGCCTAGCCATGGCTATAATTGAGTAGAAGAATTTGGAGCGGTTTGTGCAGCTGGCTCTACCATGAATTGATGGCACTCTTGGACATATAGCTTATGATTTTTTGTTAAAGTGATAGGACTGGTTATGTAACTTGATTATCCTTGAGTCGCATGGGGTTACCAACACTTTATATTAGTTCACCAACCATACTGGAGGTCAATGGTAGCTCGTTAACCTATTGGATCACCGACTGTGACCTAGGGACCGTTTGTTGAGATATTTTTAGAGTAATTCGTATGATACAACCTTTGAGACAGTCATCAAGATGAGTTTCATAGGCTATAATAGGGACCTATATCTATTTCTAACTATGAGGTTAGGTTTCATTCC
>JAOTQJ010143918.1:0-35820 GCA_025642045.1 Solanum sejunctum | reverse complement strand
AACATAAATGAAGCTAGAAATTAACATATCTTTCAAGCTCCTTACTAGACCCAAATCTTCCTAGCCGTCAAACCAAGTGTTTCCTTGACCAACTAATGCCTCCACGCCACTTAGGGGATCCAATATACTAAGCTTGTAGCGTCAAATAATCGAAAACTCAAAAAAATGCAATTTTTTTTCTTGGCATTGCAGCAACCCGAGATGATTCTACAACTTTCCCTAGTTCTCTCTAAATTTTTCTAAGTGTAGAAGTCTCTCTTGTACATGAGATAACTCACATATATATATATAGGCAAACATCTCCCACATGGACTAATTAGAAATAGCCACACACATGACCCCACAACAATATATTCTTAAAGACTAAACTTAGAATAAGATTTATATTTGGTCCCAAATTTTACCAAATCAAACCAATTAAGGACTTACGGGTTCTACTTACGATGTCTAACACGTACTTCAAACACCGTGGCCTCAATGGCCTTGTCACATGCATTTCGTTATGGCTTGTTATCACTATTTTTCTTCGTGAAGGCATGTCATACGTAGAAACCACTTATAATATGTATAGAAAGCACATAGATACATGTTAGTTCTCCTGAGTCTTATCGATAATGGGTGTCAGTCCGCCCTAACAGGACTTTGAGGTGTGACATCCACATTCCTCAAATTCTGATTATGACACTATTTCACAACCTCATCAAAGACAATCATGCATTAAACCCATATGATTTGTATGCTAACACTACAACCCCCCAATAGAAATCCCCATCAATATTCCAAAAGTGTTTCAAATACCCAGACCCTAACTCTCATATATACATGTAGGAATCATCACATAGGTACAATCATCAAGATTTAATTAAGTACACAATCATCTTCCAAGAGTGTACCAATCAAGAAGCTTTCCAAGTGAGAGGTTGATGAAATAGATGCAATGAAGATGGAAAAGGGGTGTCAAAACCCTAGAAAATAGACTTGCGAGAATACTAGTCTAAAAAATGACGTGGACAGCCAGGACGGTGATCGAAACAGTGAAAGATAAAGGTGGTGAGGGGATTCACGGTTGATTAGGGCAAAGAATGTAATCTTAGGGGTCAAAATGAATTTTGGCCCCTTAAATAACAAACTAGGTAAATAGTTAGAAAGCTATATATCGGGGCTACGAGACCCCTATGAGTCACAAGGACTCCTATGGCTCATAGGTCTTGGTCTCGTAGTAGATCTCAATACTTAGAAAAATGCAATTCCATACCTGGGTAATACGAACCACTCTTACCACTTGTAGAGGATCCTTTGAATCGTAAGGTTGGCTCGTAGTGTGTGTGCCAATCACTACTCCTTACTACTTCTCTCTATGAGGTATTTTGTCTATGAGTCAAAGTAGTTACTATGACTTGTAGGCATTCTCGTAGATTCTGCTCGAAGTGAAATTTTACCTCAATCTTCAGTTCTTACTTTCCACCTGCAAACCAATCCTCAAAATTAAGTAATCTTCAAAGTATCACAACTGAATCAATGTCTTTAAAACAAGACAAACATCAAACTTTCCAACTAGGAATTTAAACGACCAAACTAAACTGAGAAACAAGTCAAAAACATCAAAGGTACTTGGGTTGCCTTCCAAGAAGCGCCTTTTTAACGTCTTGGCTCGACTTTGTGATCACCCATCATTAAAAATCTTCAAGGGCCCAGATTTCACTCTTAAACTTGTTTGGGTATTTCATTGATTGGCATATGTCAAACACGACCTCAGCATCATTGACCCTGAACCAAAGCTGACCTGAATCTATATCCACCAAGGCTCTCCCGATGGCCAAAAATGATCTTCTCAATATGATGGGCACCTCAAGATCAATCTCACAGTCAAGGATCGCAAAGTCGATGGGAAAGATAAATTTGTCAACCTTTATGAGCATATCAAGAAGTATTTCTTTTGTCCTTTTGATAGTTCAATCCACCATGAACAATTTCATTCTCGTCGGAGTATGAGTGGAAAGACTAAGCATTTTGAACAAGGCAAGAGGCATTCGGTTAACTTACTCCTAAGTCGTAGAATGCTCTTGTGAATTTAACATCACCAATGGTGCAATGGATGGTGAATGCATTGGGGTCCTCTCAGTTTTGAACAAGGCATTTAGTCATGATAGCACTACATTGTTGGAGCTCTCATGAGAACTTTTGGCTTAAAGAGCGCTTCTTTTCACCAAATCCTTCATATATTTGGTGTGCCTGGACATCTTTTCCAAAGATTCTAAAAGGGGAATGTTGATGGATAGTTTCTTCAACATCGAGAGAAAGCACTTAAATTTTTCTTACTCATTCTTTTTGTTAAGCCTTTGAGCGAAAGGAGGAGCAGGTTTTGGAATTAACTTAATTTTTTCGTGCTCCCTCACTTCTTCTCATTGCATCCCAACATTCTCTGAACCTTCTCTCTCAACCACCACTTCACCTCTAATACCCTTCTCAAAAACTTCATCCTTAATCGCCCGTATAAGGGGATCTATGGTGCTTTTGCCACTCCTTGTCATGACCGCCATGCAATGCCCTTTGTTTTTAGGATTTTGAACTATGTTGCTTGGTAAGGTGCCCTTTAGGCATTTGTTCAATTATGAAGAGACTTGACTAAACTGTTGTTCCAAGTGCTTAATCACCACTGAGTGAAACTCTATCTTTTGGTTTATGCTTTGAATATTCAATTTCATTCCCTTTAAGGTCTCATCTTAGTGGTTGGCTCTTTTTAACAATTTGTCAAACATCTCTTCAATCCTAGAGTTACTTGACCCAACATTATGGTTGTGCGGTGGCACATAAGGACCATTCTTGTAGCCATCTCTTCTACCCTATTCGGCATCTAGCACTCTCTCCCTTTCATAGTAGCCACCCCAGTTGTCTCTATATGCACCATCACTATTATAGTTCTGACCTTGATTCCTGGAACCTTGCCTCCATTAGTTTGAATTAGACCCTTGGGGGTTGTTCGAAAAACCTGCTGCTTGGTTTCTTATGAAGCAAGCATCCTCATCAACGAATGGATCTTCATACATAGGAGTCTTTGGGGGTTGGTAAGCTAATGCTTGAATACTTGCTTGGTTTTGCTTTAAGACCAAGTCCATGCTCGTGCGAAGTTGAGCAGGTTGCTCTATGATCTCCTCATTGACCTTTGTTTACTCATTGTTGGTGTTGACAGCATAAGAAGTCTTCATTGCACCTCGCTCTCTTTGAGCGCATGCTCTATTGGTTTTAACCACTTGTTCCATCCTCGCAGCTATTAATGCAAAAGGTTGGTCAAGAAACATGCCTCCCATGATTGTATCAACACAAGCCTGACTATTCTCATAAGGGGCCCGATAGAAAATCTCAACCAAGGCATCATCAACAATCTTATGATCAGGGACCATCCTCAAATATTTAGTGAATCTCTCCTATGTGGTTCTAATAGAGTCACTAGACAATTGCTCTAAATTGTTTATCTGGTCTTTGAAATTAAGCTTCTTTGATCTTGGTAAATATCTTTCTAGAAACACTCTCTAAAGCTCTGCCTAACTTGTTATTGTACTCGAAGAAAGCTCAAACAATCGTACAACTACATTACCAGTTAGTGAAAATGGAAACACCTATAGACCAGTGGCATCAAGAGAAAGATTTTGTGTCCCTATGACACTCTTGTAGACGAAGACAATATTTTGGAGATGATAGTGGGGATCCTCTGAAGGTAGCCCTGTGAACAACCCATGGTTTTGGAACATTTGAAGTAATTTACTTGACACTGAGAACTTAGCGTCTACCAATAATGGAGGCAACACTATCATACCAGTAACATCCATAGCCATAGGGTTCAAGCGATATTTGTTCCAACCATAAGCATTCTCGTTGAAATCCCTAAGTTATGGCCTATCATCCCTCAGGAGTGGATTTTCTTCTCTTCTTGTATCATCATTCATATTTATCTTTTCCCCAACCATGACATCCTTATTCACTAGAGCCATTTTTCTAAAGAGTCGATGGATCTCCAAATTGATCGGAGCTAAGGGATTGCCTTGTCTCCTTGTGCTGGGCATACAACCTACTACACCCTGCAAGTAAAATCAAACAACAAAAACAAAAAGTAAAATTAAAATACAAGAGAATCTAGAAACTAATACTTGAACTAACTAATAGTGAAATCACGTCAAGAACATAACTGTATTCTCCAACAATGACGCCATAATTTTTGATGATGTTGACGCTCCAATAAGAAAGCGATCGCTATCAGCAATTAACCTAACCAAATGTTAGGGTTGAATCCACAGGAAATACAGGCTTAACTACCAGAATTCAGTATCAAATATTTCGAGCATCAATAACTAAAAACTCTAAATGGGGAGTTTTGTGATTTAAGAACAAAAGTAGAAGTAAACCCTATGCTATTATATTAGGAAACACTCAAATTTAGGGATAACTTGGTAATTGTACTTCCCATGATTCGTTGACTCGATTACCCTAGGCAATATAACAATAATTAGAAATTCGCATGCCGAATAATAAATAAGGTTCTTTCATCCCTTTTATGAAGGTGAAGATCGAATTTTACCATGGCGCTTGGTCGACAACCATGGTGTGCCAACTAATTGTAACCTATTATCCCAGTAAACCTCCTTTTTATCAGGTTTGGTTGATTAGATGAGAACACGTCAATCGAATCCTGTTATCTACTTCCCTTTTCCTATTCATCACTACCTTGGTCGGGATCGTGATATTAGGCAGGTTTGGTGTTGGACAGCACCAAAAAACAATCAAAATGAAGGGACATAAACAGTAGATGCAAAACCCCAATCATAGAAATGTAATTAATCTATATTATCTCGAGTTAACTATCCATGGTTCCCACAATCTCGAGTTGTGGGTGGTTAGCTACTCATGGCTAAGGCAAAATCAACAAGAATGTAAACAAAAGACATAGTTGACAGTTTTACCTAAAGCGATGAAGAACAATATCACCACAAATTGCAAACAACAAGCTTCAATGAATGGATAATGAATACAATATAAGGTTTGCAATCCCCAAAAGTGGGTTTTCTAATTGATAACGAGATTCTACACTACAACCCTAAAATATTCTAGAGAGAATATTCAAATTCTTTTTTCTAAGATTCAAGCCTGGGATCCCTCTTTCTAAACCCTAACATAAAGTATTTGTAGTATTTTCAAACTTAACCTTAAATATTATACAGAAAAAACTATTGGCAGCACGTACGTCACACAAGTATGACACATATGGTGACCTATGAGTCATAGTCGGGGTCTTGTATCAGACACTTTGCATTTTAGACTTGACTATTACGAGCCACTGGTACGAGTCATTACTTGGACTTCGACTCGTATGCTCCTCTTGTAGTTTAGGCCTTTATTTTGTGGTCCAAAATTTTGGCTCTTTGTTTCTTATTACGAGTCTAACTATTCGAGTCATAGTGAGACCTACGACACATAAAATGGCCACGTAGTGCTGATATCTACTTAGCAGATTTCTAATTTTTGCTCTCTGTTTCTTGCTACAGATCACCCAATGACTCATAGCTTAGGATACTACTCGTAGGAAGGCTCGTATGTTTTGTACTTTATCAAAATCTACAATTTTCTCCCAAAATCATGCCAAACTATGTTTTTTGCAATAACAACACAAAAAAAGTACATAATAACCATAAAAAGTTGCATTAAGAACTCACGAAATCCCTTGTTTAGGCATCAAATGTGCTGTATTTTGACTGCACATCACTTCTCATGTGGGACTTTCAACTTGTTGATTCCTCTAAAGGACCTTGACACATGTTACATCTTTGTTCCTCAACCTTTTCACTTGTCTATCTAATATCTCTATCGGGACCTCCTCCTAGGTCAAATTATCTTCCATAACACCCACTACCTCTAATGGTGCTACAGTGCTTGGGTCACCCACATACTTCCTCAATATGGACATATGGAAAACTAGATGAACCATATTCATTTCCATAGGCAACATCAACTCATATGCAACCTTAATAATCCCCCTCAAAATTCTATATAGCCCCACAAATCTTGGGTTCAATTTCCCCTTCTTGCCAAACTGGACCACACCTTTCATGGGTGAGACTTTCAAGTAAACCTAATCACCAACCTTGAACTCAAGATCTCTTCTTCTCACATTATAGTAGGACTTTTGTCTACTTTGGGTTGTCTGCAACCTATCCCTTATCAACCTCACCTTTTCCAAGGCTTCCATAACCAAATCCAGGCCTAACAAATCCATCTGCCCCACATCAAGCCACCCAACTGGGGATCTACAATACCTACTATATAAAGCTTCAAAGGGATCCATGCCAATGCTTATGTGGTAGCTATTGTTGTAAGCAAACTTTATAAGTTGAAGATGCTCATCCCAATACCCTTAAACTCTAAAACACAAGCCCTAAGCATATCCTCAAGAGTTTGGATAGTCCTTTTGGCTTGACCATCCATTTGAGAATGTAAAGCAGTCCGAAATGATAGACAACGGTTCCCCATAAAATCTAACCAACTCATGAATATACAACTTGCAATAATCTTCGGCACCATAAGTCATTTTGACTAGTAGAAAGTGAGCCAAATTTGTCATCTTATCCACAACAACCCAAATAGAATCAAAGTGTGTCCTAGTCTTAGGCAACCCAACCATAAAATCCATGTTAACTTCTTCCCACTTCCAAGTAGGAATATCTATGTTTTGGGTTAGGCGACCCGACCTTTGATGTTAAGCTTTCACTTGTTGGCAATTATGACAACTGGCTACAAACTTGGCAATATCTCCCTTCATACCACCCTACCTATACGCCTCTCTCAAATCCCATTACATCTTTGTGAAATCGAGGTGAATAGAATAAGATGAATTGTAAGCCTCTTTCAAAATCAACTCTTCCAAGTCATCAACATTAGGCAAACATAACCTACCTTGGTACCTAAGGGCACCATCTCCCCCTTGGGAGAAAACCTCCACTTTACTATCCCTTACCAATGCATTCAAGTCTAGCAAGGAAGGGTCAAGGTCTTCTTTTGACTTGACTTTCGCAATCAAAGAAGATTTAGAACTATCAACCATGACTACACCACCATTTTTAACTTCCTTCAACCTAACTCCCAACCTTTCCAACCGGTGAACTTCTCTAGCCACCTCC
Organism: Solanum sejunctum; assembly: GCA_025642045.1. Lineage (NCBI taxonomy): Eukaryota > Viridiplantae > Streptophyta > Magnoliopsida > Solanales > Solanaceae > Solanum > Solanum sejunctum. The sequence goes on along the minus strand of JAOTQJ010143918.1, from coordinate 28,654 downwards.
TTGCCACCAACATCAATATGAATTAGACTACCCATAGACCCTCTACTTAGAGCATCGACTACAATTTTAACTTTGCCTGAATGATAATGTACACTCATGTCATAATCTTTAAGCATTTCTAACCATCTTATTTGTCTCAAGTTAAGATCTTTTTATGTGAACGCATATTAGAGAGTCCTGTGGGCAGTAAAAACATCAACATAGACTCCATACAAATAGCGACGCCAAATTTTTAAAGAAAACATGACGGTCGCCATTTCAAGATCATGGATGGGATAGTTTTGCTCATGCACCTTAAGTTGCCTAGAGACATATGCTATCACCTTGACATTTTGCATCAAAACACGCCCCAAACTAATTCTTGAGGCATCACAACAAACCACAAACCCCTCTAACCCTTCTGGTAGAGCCAAGATAGGGGAGGATATAAGCTTGTCTTTCAAAGTTTGAAAACTCTTTTCACATTCATCGATCCACACAAATTTTGCCTTCTTTTTGGCCAACTTCGTCATATGGGAAGCAATAGAAGAAGAACCATTCACAAACCTCTCATAGTAACTTGTCAAACCCAATAAACTCCTAATATCTGTCAGAGTCAATGGTCTAGACCAATTTCTTATCACCTTCGTCTTCTTAGGATCCACCTTAATGCCATCACCTGACACCACATTCCCTAGAAAAGCAACCTCTTTAAAAAAACTTCACACTTTTCATATTTTGAAAACATCCTCTCATCCCTTAAGATTTGCAATACCACCCTCAAGTGATTCATATACTACTCTTCACTCAGAGAATAAATCAATATATCATTAATAAAGACCACTACAAACATATCAAGGTAGGTTTTGAAGGCCCTAGTTATGAGATATATAAATATAGCTAGTGCATTAGTCAACCCAAAAGACATAACCATAAATTCAAAATGTCCATACCTAGTCTGAAAATCCATCTTGGGGATATCACACTCCCTCACCTTCACTTGGTGGTATCCGGACTGAAGATCAATGTTAGAAAAGTGACTAGCCCCTTGTAGTTGATCAAAAAGGTCATCAATCCTTGGTAGAGGGTACTTGTTCGTTATGGTAACCCTATTAAGTTGTCAGTAATCAATACACATTCTAAGGGAACTATCTTTCTTTTTTACAAACAAACACCAGAGCACCCCACAGTGACTTGCTAGGCCTTATGATACCCTTCTCTAACACATCCCTCAATTGATCCTTCAACTCTATCGAGGCCATACGGTAACGAGGAATGAAAATGGGTTGTGTATTGAGGAGGAGGTCTATACCAAAGTCTATTTCCCTTTTTAGTGGAGCACTGAGAAGGTCATTAGGAAAGATATCAAGAAACTTATTGACCACCAGAACTGACTCAATGGGAAAGACTTTAAACTCAACATCCCTAACCCTTACAAGATAGTAGATGCAACCCTTAGAGCCTTAAGATAAGAAATGAATCTACCTTGACCACCACATAATAAATTTCCCACATAAGAACGGGTTTATTATGGAATTGAAACTTGGCCTTACGAGTCCTACAATCAATGAAAGCATAATATGCATATGACCAATCCATCCCAAGAATAATATCAATATCCATCATGTTAAGTACAATAAAATCACAAGGTAAGACTTTATGCAATACGAACATGGGACAATTTCTATAGACTCTTTTAGCAATAATATACTCACCAACGGAGGTAGACACTTCATAAGGTTCACATAACAATTTGGGACACACATGAAGCTTTTTGACAACAAAAGGATTAATGAAAGAAAGAGTGGCACCCGAATCTATCAATATGTACATATCATAATAAAAAACATTTAACATACCGGTAACAATATTGGGTACTTCATCCACTTCTTGGCTTCCTTGGAGCGCATAGAACTAGTTGTGAAGTGGAACACCACCTTGTTGGCCACCTTGAGCCCTTTGATCAACATGGCTACCTTGCCCTGAGGACAACCATCCTTGCCCTTGTTTTGAACCTAAGGGTAATAATTGTGCTTATGGCCTACTATCCAATATCAATAACACACATTTGAATCCTTCAAACATTTACCACTATGATTCCTTCCACACCTTTGGCACCTATGATTAGTCATCCCACCATTGCCACCTTGAGGCCTTAGGTTAGGTACTCCATCACTAGAAAACTTCTTGTTGGGAGCACTAAAGGTCCCTTGCCTTAAAATTTGTGACCTTGATGAAATTGGCCACCCTTAAAACCTTGAAAAACCACCGTCAAGCCGAGCCCTCTTAGACTCTCCACTTTGTCTCTTTCTAAGCTTCTCCCCTTCAAGTTGCTCAGCATATGTCATAAGCTGAGACAAGTCCATATCACTTACAAGCATGGAGGTATGACACTCTTCATTTACCAAGTCAGACACACCTGACAAAAACTTGTTAATCATAGCTCTAGGGTCGGCAACCAAATGTGTAGCATACTTTGAAAGCTTGTTGAACTTGAGGGCATACTCCCTCACACTCATGGAACCTTGGTTAAGATTCATGAACTATACCATTTTAGCCTCTCTCAACTCAATAGGAAAGAGTTGGTTGAGGAAGGCGGCTTTGAAATCTTCCTAAGGAATAGCATCATCATTTCTCCTCTCCAACGTCCATTGAGAAAATCGAACTTGAGCCACACCTTTGAATTGTCAGGACACTATTTCACTTTCTCCTCCGAATTGATGCCTATGATAGATAGTAATTTACATACCTCATCGATAAATTCTTGGGGATCTTCCTCCGCCTTGGACCTATGAAACTCTGGAGGGTTTATCCTTGTGAAGTCCCTCACCCTTGAGGCCAAATTAGGAGCATAATGAGCTTGGGCCCCTTGGTTCAATTGGTTGGTCATAGCATGGGCCAATATGATGATAGCATTTTGGAACTCCACTTCGGTAGCCCCTCTATCTTGAGGACCTTCAGAAGCAGGAGGCGTCGGTTGCTCCTCGAGTGTACGGGCTCTCCTTAGTCTACCGCTTGGTAGTAGAATAATCTAGAAAAGCAAAGAGCATTTGTTAGTGTAAAAAGGCCTTATCTTTACATTTAAAGCACTATATGGATCATAAAGAAGTGAAACATTTCTAAAATGCCTCATAGCCTCCCATTCATAGGTGTAGAGCACTTCACAACCATGAATAAGACTCTAATCGATGTGGTGTATTGGATTTACAAGGACCATTAACAATGCAGTTTGATTCCAAGTTTGTTATAACCCAATCCTAGGTCCTAGATGTTACACGACGAATGAAAAGTCCGAAGACAACCCAAACAAGCCTCTTGCTTATAACATGCACACATCCATGGCTGCAGAAGCAAAATTTAGCAATAATAAGAGTCAATTAGTAAAAAACGAGAATAGGACTAAGGGAATTCTTTGATAATCATAAAAGTATAAAAGGACTCAAGCTCTTAGCATATACAAAACATAGTATCCAACAACTGTAACTTAGAATGGAGCGGGGGCCAAGAAACTTCCTGGTCCCACCTTCACAATAATAAATATCCATCATAAAAAAGAAGTATCAACATAACATGAGAGAAAAATAGATGTCATCCCCAGATGTGAGGACTCACCAAAAGCTAGCTTTGAATGGTCCAACTAGCCACGCGGAGGATGATGATAGATAGGAGCTCCAGTACCTACATGGTGATGTTATGTAGGCATGAATATGCATTAGTACTTAAAACATACTAAGTATGTGGGGTGAAATACAACAAGAATTATAAGCATAATAATCAAGATGCATGTTCATAGTCAATAGACATGAGCTCAGTATGCCATGTATAATAAATTGTTGTATATAACATGCTTAAGAGTAATCATAGGCATCGAATATGCATTAGTACTTGAAATATACTAAGTATGCTGGGTGCAATGCAATAAGAATTATAAGCATAATAATCAACATGCATGTTCATAGCCAATAGACATGAGCTCAATATGCCATGTATAATAAATGCTTAGATAGAACATGCTTAAGAGTAATCATACTTGCATAGCTTATCCCACATAATATCATGACATGAGTGGCTTATCTAAATACCTTGCACTAGAGGGTAAAGAGTATAGCATGAGTCATGACCCCATCTAGTAGGTAGTGGATTGTACATGATATTAAGTGGTACATGAGGGTGATTCTTACAACATAGTTCACGACTCCTTCATGTAAACATTAGGTAATATATCAAAATAAATCGTATAGGAGGTAAGGTACATAACATGTTTCATGGCCCCTTCATGTAGACATTTGCCTTGTACTAGAGGGTAAGGAGTATAGCATGATTCATGACCTCTTCTAGTAGGCTTCACAATTCACAAGAGCATATAATTTAGCATAAGGCCTCAGTGGTTCATTTGTAGTTCATAAAGACTCATCATTATTTCAATGCATGCTTGGGAGCCTATAATTATCTTAAAACACTTGACTTGTAAAAATTATACAATGGCACTTCAAATACTTGAGCATTCTTGTGATATAATTTCATCAAACACATGGTGGCTTCATGATACTTGTTTAAAGTCATGCAACCTAAGAATAGGATAAGAAGGGAAAAATTAATTCAAAATAAACCCACCAATATTTTAGTAAACCCCCAATTTGGGTGTCATGAGATCCATCACAAAAGCTTATAATAGTTTATGGTTTCATAGCTCATATCATGCATAGTCTCAATACATAAAGATCAATTCATGGAATAAGCTTGAAATAGATGTTTATGCATAATCAACCAATACTTAATAAAACCTTAACATAATTCATGTTCATATTTCATAATAAGAGATATCAATAGGTTCTACAACTTGAAATCACACAATTTCCATAAAAGAGAAGGTTGGGCTCCATGGGTGAAAGGACTCATGGATGAAGACTCACATACCGTAAACTTGTATTTTCTTGACATAAGCTTGGAGGAAACTTTAAAGCTTGAGATGAGTCCTTCAGTCCCAAAATTTATGTTGAAATCCTAGGATTTGAATGAGAGATTTGATAAAGTCTTTGAGAGATTTTGGAGAGGGGTTTGAGAGTTAAAAAATAGCTAAGTAAGGTAGATTTCACATTTAAATGGACATTGGATCATTGCCAAATGCCCATAGACGAAATAAGAAAACTGAGAAAAATATTACATTGGTCCACGCCCCTGGGGCGATATGGACCAAATGTGCCTAGAAAAATACACTACTCTATGCCCATGGCACGTCGCAGCCTGGGTGCCGACAACCACTGGAATTCAAAAATTTGTGAAAATTAATTTTCGCTATGAGCCTTCTAAAATTTGGGTTATACCTACTTCTCACTCAATTTTTTCCATTGATCATGAATATGAAGTTAGATTTTTGAAATTTCATATGAATTTTATGATACATAGAAATTACAATTACGTAGCATTCCGAAGCACATGACGGGCATTCCAGTATTAACTCGTACATGAGGATGAGACATACAACTTAGTTCATAACCCCTTCATGTAGACATTTGCCCTGTACTAGAGGGTGAGGAATACAACTTAGTTGCTAACCCCTTCTAGTAGGCTTCATAATTCATTTAAGAATAAAACATAGCAAAAAGGTCAATAATGTGCTTGTAAATCATAGAAACTTTTTATGAGTTTAATACATGCTTGCGAGCCTGTACCTTATCATAAAACCACTTATCTTGCAAATCATATAATAGCCTTCCATTAACATAAGATTCATAGTTATTCAAACTTAATTAAACACGGTGGGTATGCATACATATGCTTAAAATCTTGCAATTTAGGAGTCTAGATGGGAAGGACTAAAATCAATTCATTTTAAAGTCATTCAAATCAACCCACCAACATTGTAGTAAAACCCTCAATTTGTGTATCATGAAATCTATCTTAACAGTTTCCAATCTTCCATAGTTTTCATAGTTCACATCATGCATAGCTTCAAAAGATAAAAATGAATTCATCGAATAAGCGTTCAATAGGTGTTTATGCATATTTAATCAACACTTGAAGAATCCAAAGTCCAATCGTACTTATAATGCATAATAAAGTTTACCCATAAAGTAGTCAACCTTAAAATCATGAAATTTGGAAGAGAGGGAAGATTTGGCTTAATGGTGGAAGGATCCCATGAATGAAGTCCACATACCTAAACTTGAGACTTTCTTGAAGAAAACTTGAGTAAGACTTGAAGTTTGGATTGGGTCCTTGAATTCAAAAGTTGGTTCTTGAGATTGTTGAATTTTAATGGGGTATTAAATGGTGTTTTGTAGAGGATCTGAGAGGGTTTCTGAGAGTTTTGAAGTTGAAAATGACTAAGGACGGACGGTTTCACCCAATTACCCAAATTCCCTTAGACAAAGATGGAAAGATAAGGGAAAAATTACACTGAGCCGCACACAGGGCACGACACAGCTTTGTCGCGTATCGTCACTATTTATACTCCCTGTTGCAAAAATTATTTTTAACTATGGGTCTTCTAAAAATTGAAGGTCATCCTTTTCCTACACAATTTTACCCCCTGAATAAGAATTTAAAGTTGGACATTTGAAATCATGCATAGATTTTGAGATATTCAAGAAATATGCTCGGTATACACGACTTTTTTAAGCATATCCAGTTAGTCATTCAGATACTTATAGGGCATTCCAAAGCACATGAGGGGTGTTACAATATCTCCCCCTTGGGAACATTCATCCCGAATGTCAAAGAAACACACATAAGAGGAGTAATTAGGAAACATTCAGCCTAATATGAATGCAATAAATGTATTTTAACATCATTCTTAAAAAGTTTCAAACATATGCATAAAAAATCATCAAAACTTGTCACCATTAACATGTATGCATGCAAAACTGACATGAGGGCTGAAACTTGAGACTTGAAATCATAGATAGGACTTGATTTGTTACCTGAGGCTTGAGTAGAGTGAAAGAGATACGGATATCACTTCATCATGTCCGCTTTGGCTTTCCAAGTGGCACTTTCAACTTGTTCATTACTCCAAAAGACTTTGATAGATGCCACATCCTTGTTTCTTAACCTTTTCACTTGCCTATCTAATATTTTCACCGGAACCTCCTCATAGGTCAAGTTATTCTCCATAACACCCACAACTTCAAAGGGTACATTATCACTTGGGTCACAAACACACTTCCTCAACATAGACATAATGAAAATTGGATGGACCATACTCATATCCATAGGCAACTCTAATTTATATGCAACCTTTCTGTAACACCTTATACTCTTTTTATTTGGCTTGGACTGGATGTGTAGGAGATGCTAGGAGAAAATCTGAGAAAAAACTGCAGAGGCAGGTTTATGAGAGGCAATATGACTTGTAGAAGGGTTTACAACTTGTAAAATTAGTTTCACAGTAAAATCCTGTGGTTCAAGTTTTAGGACTCCTTCAGTTTGTGAGAGGAGTTTATGACTCATGGAACCATTTATGACTTGCAGAGAGGGATTTCGTGACAAATTCCAGTAAGTTAAAATTCTAATTCTGTTGTTCACAAGAGGTGGTCTATGACTCGTAGGATGGTCTATGACTAGTATAATAAGGTTTTGTATCAATTTCTAGCAACTTAATGTTTTGGACTTCTAGTCTACAAGAGGAAGTCTACAACTCGTAGAAGGCTCTACGACTCATAGAAGAGGTCTCGTAGACCCTATTAACAGTTTTTAAGAGGGGTATTTTTGTCCATCTTGATTCCTTTAAATTAAATACTTGAACGTTTTTTGACTTAGGTACGGTCTCAAAGCAAACCCTAGGGTATTCATTCTTTTTCACCTTGAGTGAAATTCTTTAGAGCATTGGAGGAGAAAGAAGATCTAGGAATTTCAATCCAAAAATAAGAATTAACCAAGGTTCGATTATTCTGTTATTCCCAGGTAAGTAAGTCTTACCAATTCTGAAACTCCTTTCTTCACATGCCCCTTCATTTTCTTAAATCAAGATTTGGAAAGAGTTGAGATTTGAAAAATTTTACTACCTTAATACTAAATCATTGTTTTCATCATAAGGACTTATTATATTATAAAAAATAATTGCTATATTACATGAGTATTGATATGAGATTTATACATGTATTCCATATTTGATAGCATGAACCCTAAACTTCATGATTTTATGAATTTCATGCATGTTAATAAGTCAAGGTTGAGTATATAGTTGAGTACTTTGAGTATGATTGAGCATGAGAGACATGTTGCATTGAGTCACCCATATATTGTGCACATGAATATCTTGCTTGCATTTTACAATGGGTAAGTTGAGTGAGTCTAAATGACCTTTGGGGTTTGAGTCAAGTTTGATTTTCTTACATTGATTGATTATGCTAATGAGAAACTGAGTTGAGTTGAGCATTGAGATTTGATTTGATTGACTAAGTTGAGTTTTGAGTTAATTGAATGAGTATTAAGAATTGAGCTAATTGATGAGTTGAGCATGTTTTAGTCTTGGGGAGAGTATCGAACACCGAGGGGGGAGTGAGTATGTATATATCTACTTTAACCCACCGAAGTACGTTGCCAAGGTAGGATAGTCATTACAGCTCATTCTGGAGACTCTAGTCTCATAAATGGATAATTATAATGGATCCAAGAGAGAGTTGATCATCCTTTTCTGTGGCAAGTTAAGGGAGGATGTGGCAATGACGTCAAATTCGTTGTACATCACCATAACTTATGGTAGGGTGGAGAGTATGTAGGTTAGAGAAATTCCCAAGGAATATTTATTGAGCATGACATGTTCAAATTGATTTTATTATTATTGAGTCTATTTTTGGAGTATACTTTAAAAGCATGATTTACTTGAAACTTGCATATTGACTTGAGCATGAGTTGATGAGTCGAGATGAGTGAGTCAAGCTTTACTTTTCTTGAGCTATTTAACATACCAGTATATTCTATGTACTAATGTCTATTTGGGGTTGCATCTTTTCATGATGCAGATACAGGTGATAGAGGGCTTTATTTCGCGCATTGTTAGGCCTAGATAAGTATACTTCCAGAGTTTTAAGTTGTCTTTGGCATCCAGAGTCTCTATTTTACTATATGAGTTGGTTTGATACCTTTTCTTTCTTTGATTGAGGTGTTCATGATCTGTCATTATACCATCTAGACTTGTTGAGTAGAGGCTTTATAGACCATGAGTAGAGATGTATAGAGTAATGATTTATTCAAACCTACTCTATTTTACAAGTATAATATGAAAGAACTGTTTATATATTATATGATTTATCCTTTCATATAATGTTTTGCTTGAGTTCTTCTTCCCCTATTGAGTATGATGTGACGATGAGTCCAAGTGGTTCACTCAAGGACTAGCAATAGTCTCTAAGTACCGGCCATGCTAATGGTACCCTCCTAGGCATGACACTTACCCATCCTTCTCAAAATTCTATAGGGTCCCACAAACCTTGGGCTCAATTTCCCTTTCTTGCTAAACCAAACTCTACACCCTTCATGGGTGAGACCTTTAAGTATATCCAATCATTAACATTAAACTCAAGGTCTCTCCTTCTCATATTGGAGTAGGAATTTTGCCTTCTTTGAGGCATCTTCAATCTCTGTCTTTTCAACCTCACCTTCTCCAAAGCTTCCATATCCAAATTCGGGCCTAACAAATCCATTTCCCCCATATCAAACCACCCCAACTGGGGATCTACAATGCCTACCATATAAGGCTTAAACGAGAGCCATAAAAATACTAGAGTGGTAGCTATTATTGTAAGAAAACTTAATGAGTGGAAGATGTTCATCCCAACTACTTTTAAATTCCAAAACACAAGCCCTGAGCATGTCGTCAAGAGCTGAAATTGTGCTTTTAGATTAAGCATCCGTTTGAGGATGAAAAGTCATGCTAAGCTTGACTTTGGTACCAAGATCCTTTTAGACGAATCTCCAAAAATGAGAAGTGAATTGAGCACTAGGATCTGAAATGATAGATAATGATAGCCCATGCAACTTAACAAACTCATGAATATATAGCTTGGCGTAATCCTCGGTACCATAAGTTGTTTTAATTGGTAGAAAGTGAGTTGACTTTGTCATTCTATCCACAATAACCCAAATAGAATCAAAGTGCTTTCTAGTCTTTGGCAAACCAATCACAAAATCCATGTTGATCTCTTCCCACTTCAACTTGGAATTTCTATGTCTTGGGCTAGGCCACCCGATGTTTGATATTTGACTTTCACTTGTTGGTAATTGTGACAACCAAATACAAACTTGGCAATATTCCTTTTCATACCACCCGACTCGGATACCCCTTCTTCAAGTCTCTATATATTTTTGTGGAATCGAGGTGAATGGAGTAGGACGAATTATGTGCCTCATTCAAAATGAAATCCCTTAATCCATCAACATTAGGCATACATAGCCTATCTTGGTACCGATAGACACCATCTATCTTTTTATTATATCATATGATGCTTATTTTGCTTCTGCGACCAAGGATGTGTTAATGATATTCTAAGAGGCTTGTTTAAGGTCCCTTCAGATTCCCCATTCATCGTGTTACATCTAGGCCCTAGGCTTGGGTTGTGATAAACCTGGTGTCAGAGCACTATGTTGTTAATAGTCCTCGAAAAGCAACAGACTACATCGATTATAGTCTTATTCATAGTTATGAAGAATACCACAAATATGAATGCAGGTTGTAAGGTATTTTAGGAAATATTTCACTTTTTTATGGTTTATATTATGCATTAGATGTAAGTGTAAGGTTTTTCCCCTAATGAATGCTCTTTTCTCTTCTAGATCATGTTGATTCTAAGAGAGAGACTAAGGAGAGCCCTTACATTCAAGGAGCAATCGGCCCCTCCTGCTCCTCAAGCTCCTCAAGATGGAGCGGTAGCCAAAGATGAGTTTAGAGATTCTATTACAATATTAGATCATGCTATGACCAACTAATTAAATCAAGGGACCCAAGCTCCTCATGCTTACACTCCAGTCTCAAGGGTGAGGGATTTCAAAAGAATAAATCCACCGGAGTTCTATGGGTCCAAGATGGATGAGGACCCCCAAGAGTTCATAGATGAGGTGTACAAGGTACTGTCTATCATGGGGGTCAATTCAGAGGAAAAGGCAGAGTTGGTAGCCTACCAACTCAAAGGGGTGGCTCAAATTTAGTTTACTCAATAGAAGTTGGAGAAAGGGAATGATAATGTTATTCCTTGGGAAGAGATCAAAGCCACATTTCTCAACCAATTCTTTCCTATCAAGCTAAGGGAGGCTAAGATGATAGAGTTTATGAACCTTAAGCAACTTTTCATGAGTGTGAGGGAGTATGCCCTCAAGTTCAACAAGCTATCCAAGTATGCTCCACAATTGGTTGCTAAACCTAGATTAGGGATGAACAAATTTATGTTGGGAGTATCTAACTTAGTTAATGAGGAGTGTTTTATCACCAAGTTAGTAAGTGATATGGATTTGTCTCAGGTCATGACTTATGCCGAGCAACTAAAGGGGGAAAAACTTAGAAAAAGAAGAAGTGGTGAGTCCAAAAAGGCTAATTTTGAAGGTGGTTTCCAAGGTTCCAAGGGTGGCCGATTTCCTCAAGGCCACAAGTTCTAAGGACAAGGGTCCTCCAATGCTTCTAATAAGATATTTGCTAATGAAAATCAAAGATTTCAAGGTGGTAATGGTGGGATGACTGACCCTAAGTGCCAAAAGTGTGGACGAAACCATAGTGGTCCGTGTTTGAAAAATTCTAATGCTTGTTTTGCTTGTGGTGAAGTGGATCACAAGGTTATTGATTGTCCTCATGATCAAACCAAAGGTAGAGATGGTCTCCCACAAGGCCAAGGTGCTAATGCCGGTCCAAGGACAAAGGGAGGCCAACAAGGGGGTGCTCCAAGGTAAAACGGATTTCATCTCTTCAAGTAAGACAAGGCGTGGATAAGGTGCCGGATGTCATCACCGATATATTAAAGGTTTTGATTTTGATGTGTATCTATTGATAGACCCAGGTACTACTCTTTCTTTTATTACTTCTTTTATTGCCAAAAAGCTTCGTGTTAGTCTCAAAATGTAGTGTGAACCTTATGAAGCATCTACTCCCATTGGTGAGTCCATTGTTTCTAGAAGAGTCTATAGAAATTGTCCCGTGTTAATTTTGCATAAAATCTTGCCTTATGATTTTATTGAATTAGATATGGTGGATTTTGATGCCATTCTTGGGATGGACTGGTTGCATGCATCATATGCTTCTATTAATTGTAGAACCCATAGGGTTAAATTCCAATTCCCTAATGAGCCCATCCTTATGTGGGAAATTCATGATGTGGTGGTAAAGGGTAGGTTCATTTCTTGTCTCAAAGCCCAAAAGTTGATTTCTAAGGATTGTATTTATTATCTTGTGAGGGTTAGGGGTGTTGAGTCCAAAGTCCTTCCTATTGAGTCAGTTCTGGTGGTTAATGACTTTCTTGATGTCTCTCTTAACGAGCTTCCCGGTATTCCTCCCTAAAGAGAAATAGACTTTGGTATAGGCCTCAAACCCGATGCTCAACCCTTTCCATTCCCCTAGTCATAATGCTCCAGCAGAATTGAAGGAGTTAAAGGAGCAATTAAGGTCGAGTAAGTCACCTTGGGGTGCACCGGTGTTATTTGTGAAGAAAAAGGATGGTTCTCTTAGAATGTACATTTATTACTAACAACTTATCTATAAAGAACATGTAGCCTCTAATAAGGATTGATGATCTTTTTGATCAACTTCAAGGGGCTAGTCACTTTTCTAAGATTGATCTTCGCTCCGGTTATCACCAAGTCAATGTGAGGGAGTGTGATATTCCCAAGATGTCTTTTTGGACTAGGTATGGCACTTTAAGTTTGTGGTTATGTCCTTTGGGTTAACTAATGCTCCTGCTATATTTATAGATCTCATGAATAGGGTCTTTAAACCTTATATGGACTTATTTGTACTAGTTTTTATTGATGATATCTTGATTTATTCCCATAGTTATGAGGAGCATGCGAATCATTTGAGGGTGGTGTTGCCAATCTTGAGGGAGGAGAGGTTGTATTCTAAATATAAAAAATGTGAGTTTTGGTTGAAAGAGGTTGTTTTTCTAGGGCATGTGGTGTCCGGTGAGGCCATTAAGGTGGATCCTAAAAAGATAGAGGTGATTAGAAGTTGGACTAGACCTTTGACTCTATCGGATATTAGAAGTTTCTTAGGTTTGGCGGGTTATTACCAGAGGTTTGTAAATGGTTTCTCTTCTATTGCTTCTCCTGTGACTATGTTGACCCAAAAGAACACGAAATTTTTGTGGACTGATGGATGTGAAAAGAGTTTGCAAACCTTGAAAGATAAGCTTGTCTCCACTCCTATCTTGGCTCTACCGAAAGGGTTGGAAGGATTTGTTATATGTTGTGATGCCTCAAGAATTGGTTTGGAGTATGTTTTGATGCAAAATGGTAAGGCAATAGCATATGCCTCTTGGTAACTTAAGGTGCATAAAAAGAATTATTCCACCCATGATCTTGCATTAGCGGTCATGGTATTTGCTTTGAAAATTTGGCATCACTACTTGTATGGGGTTCATGTTGATGTGTTTACTGACCACCAGAGTCTCCAATCTGTGTTCACCCAAAAACATCTTAACTTGAGACAAATAAGGTGGTTAGAGCTCCTTTAAGGTTATGATATAAGTGTGTATTATCACCCCGATAAAGCTAATGTTATGGCCGATGCTCTAAGTAGGGTGTCTATGGGTAGTCTAGCTCATGTTGATGATAGTGGCAAAGAGGTGGCTAGAGAGTTTCACCGGTTGGCTAGATTGGGGGTTAGGTTGGATGAGGTTGATAATGGTGGTGTAGTGGTTGTTGATAGTTATAAATCTTCTTTGATTGAGAAGTAAAGGCAAAACAAGATCTTGACTCAGCCTTGCTAGAGTTGAAGTTAAAGATGGTAAAGTATAGGTTTTCTCCTAAGGGGGAGATGGTGTTCTTAGGTACCAAGGTAGATTATGTGTGTCAAATGTACATGACTTGAGAGAATTGATCTTGAAGGAGGCCCATAATTCATTCTGGTTCTACAAAGATGTATAGAGACCTGAGGGAGGTGTATCAGTAGGGTGGTATAAAGAGGGACATTGCTAAGTTCATATTTGGATGTCATAATTGTGAAAAAGTGAAGGTCAAACATCAAAGGTCGGGTGGCCTAGCCCAACATATAGAGATTCCTACTTGGAAGTGGGAAGAGATCTACATGGATTTTATGGTTGTGTTTCCTAAGACTACAAAACATTTTCACTCTATTTGGGTTATTGTGGATAGAATGACAAAATCGTCCCACTTCCTACTGATCAAAACTAACTATGTACCAAAGATTATGCTAAGATGTACATTCATGAGTTGGTTAGATTGCATGGGGTTCCTTTGTCTATCATTTTGGATCGTGGTGCTCAATTTACTTCTCACTTTTGGAGATCCTTTCGAAGAGGTCTTGGTACCAAGGTTAATCTTAGCACGGATTTTTATCCTCAAAATAATGGTCAAGTCGAGAGGACTATCCAAAATCTTGAGGATATGCTTAGAGCTTGTGTTTTGGAGTTTAAGGGTAGTTGGGATGAACATCTTCCACTCATTGAGTTTTCTTACAATAATAGCTACCACTCAAGCATTGGTATGACTCCCTTTGAAGTTTTATATGGTAGGCATTGTAGATCCCCGATTAGGTGATTTGAAGTGGGGGACATGGCTTTACTAGCTCCAAATTTGGCATGGAGTCCATGGAGAAGGTAAGGTTGATAAGGGAAAGATTGAAAACAATCCAAAGAACACAAAAGTCCTACTCTAATGTGAGTAGAAGAGATGTTGAGTTTAAGGTTAGTGATTGCATTTATTTGAAAGTTTCAACCATGAAGGGTGTGGTCCGAATTGGAAAGAAGGGGAAATTGAGCCTAAGTTTTATGGGTCCTTATAATGTTTTGAGGAGAATAGGTAAAGTATCATATGAGTTAGAGGTTTTCCTATGGAGATAAATATGGTTCATCCGCTCTTCTGTATGTCCATGTTGAGAAGGTGTGTGGGTAACCTAGGTGCTATAGTGCCCTTGGATGTTGTGGGTGTTGTAAAAGATAATTTGGCCTATGAGGAGATCGCAGTGGAGATTTTGGATAGACAAGTGAAGAGGTTGAGACACAAAGAGGTAGCTTTCGTAAAGGTCATTTAGTGTAACCAACAAGTTGAAAGTGCCACATGAAAAGCTGAGGCGGACATGAGAAAGCGATATCCATGTCTTTTCCACTCTATTCAAGCTAAAGGTACTAATTTAATCCCTTATATGATTTCAAGTCTTAAGTTTCAGCCCTTATGTCATTTTGCATGCATTTGTGTTCATGGTACAAATTTATGGTGATTTTTGACAATCATGTTAAGACTTTTTGAAAATAATGTTTAAATGCGTTTGTTGCATTCATGTCGGGCTGAAATCTTCATGATTACTTCTCTTATGCACTTTTCTTTTACACTCGAGGATGAATGTTCCAAAGGAGGAGATATTGATATGCCCCAAAAATATGCTCCAGAAATGCCCATAATCGTAATTTTTATATATCTCAAATTAATGTGTGATATCAAAAATTTCACTTCATATTCTTGATCAGGGAAAAAATTAAGTGGGAAATAGGTATAACTTGGATTTTAGAAAACTCATAGAGAAAAATAAATTTCACTAATTTCCAAATTCCAGAGAGCATTCGCGCCCTGGCTGCCACACGCTAGGGGCGCGGAGCAGTATTATTTTTGGTACGTGTTTGATCTGTATCGCGGACTAGAAGTAGACTAGTACATTTTTTTCCTTAATTTTCCCGTGTCAGTCAAAGACATTTGGATCATAGCCCCATCCCTACTTATGCGTAAAAACACCCATACTAAGCCATTTTTCAACTCTATATCACTCAAAACCCTAACAAAAACCTCTCCAAGACTTAACCAAATATCTCATTCAAATTTCAAAGATTTCAAGCTTAAATTTAGAACTCAAGGATTCTCTTCAGGCTCTAAGTACTCTTCGAGCTCATCTCAAGAAAACCCAAGTTTGAGTTATGTGGGTTACATCCATTGGGTCCTTCCACCCATGGAGCCCAATTTTCCTTTTTATGAAAATTGCATGTCAAGTTATATTACCTATGAGTATCTCTTATTATGAATTATGAAAATGAATCATGTTGGGGTTTTATGAAATATTATTTGATTATGTATGACTATCTATTTCTAGCTTATACTATGATTTGATTATATCTATTGAGACTATGCATGTTTTGAGCTATGAAACTATGATCTATTATGAGTGTCGATAATGGATTTCAAGGTATCCTACATGAGGGTTTTACTATATGTTGGTGGGTTGATTTGCATTAACTTTTCTCACCTTATTTCATTCTCAAATTGCATGATTTTGAACTAGTATCATGAACCCACCAAATGTTTAATAAAATGTCAAGTCATGGATTCTCGAGTTATTGATAATCTACTTCATGATTTACAAGTCAAGTGACTATATAATGATTAAGGGCTTTCAAGTATGTATTGAATTCATGAAAATTATCAATGATTTTAAAAGTTACAAGCTAAGCCCTATTTCAAGGATTTTTACCTCTTGTGAGCCATTCATGCTAAATCAAGGGTTCATATATGTATTATCTACTCTCATGTTTCAAGTTAAGGTCACTAATAGAGGTAAAGCATGTTTCAAGAGCTACTACAGTCATGTTTCATGTTACTTACAAGCTATACAAGTCATGATTATTTTCGAGTATTCTGTGGGATTTGACTTAGCACCAATTGAGGCTTAAGATGGACGCTCGACTCAAAGGGTCCTTATATAAAGTCTTTTATCTCTAAACTATGTGCACCATAGAATCATAGTTTGCCTTGGCAAGTAGACCACACCTACCCGGGGGTGTCATGCTTATTCCATCTTGCTGAGGGGGTGTCATGCCTTAGATTCAAAGTTGTAGCTACTTGGTCTATGTCAGTTGAGGTTGCTTCCCACAAATGTGTATGCTAGACATATATATGCAAGACGAATGATTTACTAGAATATTTTACTTCAAGCATTAATCATGCATGCCATATTGGAATTACACTTATCCATTGCTTATGATTATGCATGTTGACAATATTGGCTTATGTCTTGTTGCATTGCATCCTACATACTAAGTACATTCATATGTACTAATGCATACTCTATGCCTACATGATATTACCATGTATGGACTGGAGCACCATTTGATCATCCTCCACGTGACTAGTTGATACTTTGGAGATAAGCTTTGGTGAGTCCTCAAGTCCGAGGATACTATCTACCTTAGTCTTGCTATTTTGAGACTTCCTTATGTTGAACACTTGTTATTATGAGGGTGAGCTCAGAAAGTGTCTTTGACGCCACTCTATTCGATGCTAGAGGTGCTATTGGATATTATGATGCATTTATGCTATGAGCTTTAGTCTTTATGTTTTTATGAATATCAAGCCTTCCCTTAGTCCCGCTTCCTTTTATTTATATCTCGTGTGTTGTTTATTTTGCTTCCATGACCAAGGATATGTGAATGATATGTTAAAAGCCTTGTCTGGGGTCCTTTTGGGTTCCTATTCATCGTGTCATGTCTAGGGCCTAGGCTTGGGTCAAGACAGATTTACAAGCGACAAGTTAAGCCTTATTCTACTATCCTACCCTCTTATGAGCAAATTATTTCTATTTGAGGGGTCAAGCATAATTATTGTTTTACCCTCATGTTCAAGCTAAACTCATTAGTAGGGGTCAAACATGTTACAAGTATCTATCCTCATGTGAAATGCAATACCTACTAGAAGGGGTCAAGTCCATGTATCATTTTCTACCCTCTAGTATAAGGTATATGTCCATATAGAGGCCAAGTATGTGAATGATCTACTTATGCCATGTTATCATGTCTTTTACAAGTTATTCATATTATGATTGAACTTATGATTATTTTAAGTATTTTGTGGGATTAAACTTATCATCGATTGAGGCTTAAGGTGGGGGCTCTACTCAAGGGGTCCTTATATAAAGTCTTAGTCTCTAAACTATGTGCCACCATATGATTATATTATTTTCCTAAAAGGGCTTACTAGAGGATCCTCTAGGTCAAGTTACCCACAAAGTGGGGTCAGGTATGATTTACCTTGGCAAGTAGACCACACCTTCTCCGGTGGGGTGTCATGCATTGGGATTCAAAGTAGTCTTATATGTTGGTTAAAGTCTCCTCCCACATATGTATGTTATATTGTGCAAGTTGAATGTTTACATACATGTTTTAATACAAGTATTGATCATGCATGTCATACTGAATTTATATCCATCGGTTATGATTATGTATCTTGATTATTATGACTTATGTTTTTGTTGCATTGCATCTTGTATACTTAGTACATTCCAAGTATTAATGCATACTCTATGCCTACATGATATCACCATGTAAGGACCGAAGCTCCTACTGATCATCCTATTCCACGTGGCTAGTTGATTTGTTTGAAGAAAGCCTTTGGTGTGTCCTTGTCATGACCCAGTCCCGGTCATAGTGGTGCCTGCTAGTCCCTCCTACAAGCAAGACAATTCCCAACCCAATGGTACCTATCCTAGCTTTCTAGTCCAAACCAAATTAATACAATAATAATATATATATACCAAAACCTGCCTAGAACCTGGAAGTCAACTGTACAAAGCTACATTAGACATAAGGACACATTTTATACATATATCAATAATAATAATAATAATAATATACAAAACTAGGTGTGCAGCAACAAATACCAAACTCTAATGTACAAGGCCGATGTTAGAATGCAAAAGATGACCATCAACATGAAGGAGACTCACATCGCATCTTGACCTATTCATGCTACGGAACGAACAACTACTTTGAGGAGAAAGAAATCCTTTCCCTCTTGTGCACCTATATCATTCAGCTTGCATGTAGAAGGTGTGGCTCATAGTCTTCCAAGCCTGCTTTGGGGCTTCCAGTACCGATATGAGTAGTGTGCGTGTCTCCCTCTAAGCCATACATATGACTTTCATTGAATATGGCTGTTTACAGAATTCTATATGTATCTATGAGAGGACTATGTGGCTGGTGACCTAAAAGATATGCCGACAGCTAGCCAACTCCGCTTTCTGATGAGGTTAAGGCGTGACCTAAAAAATAGAAAGAGCGAGACCTGGGGTCTTTATTTCATTATATTCCATACATATCCCAATACCATTAAATTAATATCCTTGTGGCATCATTGATATACAGATGTCATTTCTAGTCTATCTCTTTGGAAGTGATCTTAGAAGCTAATCGCGTTCCGCTAAAAAATCTCAATATCATATTCCTCTAGAACAAAAACAATAATTGAGTTTTTGTTATGGTCTTATAGAATGACAATTATTTAAATATGTTTGTATTAACAGAAAAGCCAAGTGCACCTAAGCAAAGGAAAAGATCGACCGTAAACAAGAAAGGGATTACCAAAGGAAATTCCCAAATAAGATAGGATCACTTCTAGTGGGACGGAACTCCACAAACTTGATGGATGGGATTTCCTTTCAAAAGGCAACAAAGAAAAAGAAAGAGATATATGGCAAAGAATGAATTGATAGAGGTGTGGAGTTTAACTGTAAAAGAAATTAGAAGAATTGCTCAGATACTCGTGATGAGGCTTATTTGGGTCCTGTTGTAAATACCTGGATAAACCTATTTATAGTAGAGGTGAAACTTTAGATTTTGAATTTCGATTAATTGAAATTGCCACCTCGGGTACTATTTCCTGCCATTCTAATATGAAAATGCCAAACCAGCCGGTGCTCACCAAAAGTCTGTTGAGCGCTCCTAAAGTTTCCCAGCTCAACTATCATGACCCATACCTAGACCTGTACCATGGGGAGATGCAGAAGTAGGGATAAGAACCAGAAAAGACACCCAGTAGGCATCATCAGCCGATCGAGAGAAATAGTGAATATAAATAAAGTACACATATATAGAAATGTAGCAGTGTAGCAAAACAAACTCTGATCAAGGTATAGGCATGTCTAGGAACCCTGAAACCATAACCAAACTAATCAAAATGAAGAATAATGATAACCTGAACCAACCCAAGTATTGAACATTGATACGGACTAACGAAGACTGCGTAGGCCAGTACCACAACTACCCTCAACTAAGGTATAGTGCTGCCCTCGGGTGCAAGGCCCTAGTATCTATACATGTACGCCAACTGGGCCCCTATAAGCCTAGAAGGTACAGTCATGCACAACAATCATGTTGACGAATAATCAAAGAATTTTTCATAATAATCACAGAATCCCAGAGAACCATCACAAAGCCTAGGTTACCACATCATCAGAGTAAGAGTCAGTTGTACATGGGTGTAAGGCCTTAGTATCTAAGCCTGAACGCCTCTTGAGCCCCCTTAAGCTCAGGAGGTGCACCAATGTTCAATCGGGGTATGAGTAGGTGATTGAATCTATGAGTAATTAATCACAAGCCTCATCCCAATAGTCACAAGTTAATTGAGTTCTCGACCCTATGCCGGCATGTGGCACCTGATCCATTAGAAGTAGCGTCACACAAGGACTCAAACCCTTAATATCGCTGGGGGACTATAACCCCTAGGTCTTTCGACCTGGCCTTCGGTAGGGAAGTCAGCCAGGGCCAAGTGGTATGACCGTAAAAGTAACAGTGGGACGTATCCCCAACTGTGACCATCCCAAAACATGGTGTATCTCTAGCCACTAACCATTGGCCTGAGTATAGAATAGATAACAGAGTATACATGATCATATAAACCACAGGGCAACATAGAATCATCTTTAATTAGGGAATTGTACCAAAAGTACGTAGTAACGACATGGATAGTTATAGCCACATCATGCATATACATACCAACTAGATATACATACTAGATTCAACACACAGTGTAGCATATAATCATAGGTCCCTTTCAGTAGCTAGTATATTCTAATAGCCTTAGACCACACACATATACAAGCAAGAGTCAAGCTCAGTGTACATATCTATCACATGTTCACAGCTCTAATCAAACCCTTTTAGGCCCTTTCCTAGTCATATAATGCAAGAACTCAAGTGATATAACAGTTAGAACCAACACAACCCTCAATAAAACAACTATCGTCCCATAATATTATATATAAACAACACACCGATCACATCCAGCCATATACAACATGTACTTCATAACTCACTCCATAAATAATATATTTCCACACATTCCAACTTAAATGTGCAAACATCTCAACTCAGTCTAGGGTGTACGAAAAGCCTAGCTACTTGACATTTGATGAATCTTTCTCCGAGTCAATCCAACCAAACTTTTTCCCTCTAAATCACTTTCTGATGCTGCTTAGTTGTTAAACATAAGTCCCAAGATCATTATCACTGATTTGGCTATAAAATCTCAGAAAATAAATGAAGCTACATCGATTATGACTAACATAGGAAAAATTGGGGCCCATATTCAAAAAACCAAACCAATCTCCATAAAATAATCACACCTCGAGTCCATAGTCAGAAATTCGGCCCAAAATGGACCCCAGAAGACCAAGAAAAGGCCCAAAAACAAAGTTAAAAATTTTACCAGGAAAATATTCTTTTCAAAACTTTCTCAATCGAAGTTCTCAAAAACCGGACAAAATCAGCGAACACCCAGCATACCACAACATCCCTCACAGAACGTAGAACGATTTAGATACAAATTTAACTTAATTTTGTTAAGAAATGTCCGAGATACTGCAATGTAATCTTTTGACTCATTCCCAATATATCAAAGAAGAAAAGCAGAAATTTACCTCAAATACGTGTTAAATTTTGAATTCAACTTCACCATGACATTCCTTACAAAAAATCAAGTCATGTAGCAATTTGAACCACTCAAATCAAATGAAAGATAAGCTCAGAATCATATATATATAAAAGGGGTTGGCTAACCCATCTCAGACATGCAGACCCTAAGTGCGCCATGTGTCAGCCCCAAAACCTGACACTTGGCTCTCTTTCCATTCTTTCTTCAATCTCTTTTTTGTAGATTCGGGCTCGTCTGGAGTCCTATTTAAAAGCAAACTGTGCAACCCTATGGATATAAATTTTTCGAGCATAATGATGAAGTCAAAATTTCCAACAGAGCTTCCTACGATAAAGTGAGGGTCCTACTCCTTTATACGCAATTTTTAATGGAAAGCCCCTTAGGGGGTCAAATCATATTTGGACTTCCCTGGTATCAAATAAAGAGTCATCGTAGACCAAAATCAATGATCCGGAGCTAACTACACTATCAAAATTCTTATCCGGGGCACAATTCCTGAGATCATTGATTAGGTCAACTATTAATTGTTTTCGACGACACGATTTGCAATCCACGTCATAATTGCACCGAATATGCTCCTAGCCTAATTCGACTGTTTTAGAGCTAATGGAAATGTCAAAATTCCATTCTTGAGGTAATTTACTAGGACTTTACTTGAAAACTCATTTTATGAATATAACGTCCTAGTTAACTCAAAAATCTATATAACTCCTGAATAAGTCAACCAATAATCATCTCAATAGACCCGAGGTCACTATACATATGCTCATATCAATATAATAACACCAAAACCATTTAAATGACCTACAGGGTCATTATAATATCCCCTACTAATAAGACTTTCACTCCGCAAAAGTACAAACACAGGCATACCTATAGGCTCCAATCTGCACCACGAGTATACAAGTCATAAAAATGTTCCATATTTCTACAATAATCTAGTACCAGCCTCGCTATCCAAAAATCACACCACCCACTGTATATAATAGAGAGTTAGTGCAATAATTCCACAGGAAGTCTCAAGAATTCACTATACGTCCCATGTTTCTAATCAGGTGACAAGTCACGAGGATCAATTAGCTAGCCATACCTGTTCTTACTACATAATGAGATGTTCAGATGATCATGGTTGTTCATAATTATACTCATGGTTTACATATACGACTTCTACTCCATTCCTCACTTCTTTATACAAGCAATCAACCACCATTATCCCACAGGCTAACGAATAACCGCGGACAATAGCTAATATGCTCTCATCCACATACAGGGCCAAAACTCCATTCCCTTGCTGCCCAATCCACCTAGCATCATCATTAACCACTCACTAATGCAGCAAATAGCTAATAGGCTACCCACTCGAATTATTCTATGTACTTTCCTTCGTACCCAGACATTTATATCATAGTTCTCAGACATGGTCCTCAATAGTTATTACCATTCAGTGCCTATTCTATAGTGTTTAACAATCAATTCATGGCAAGAATGGCAATAGCAGCCACCAGTGCTTACAAGTCACCAGATTCATGCTATGCAATACAGTAGTTAGCCAACAACCACAACTAGCCACTCACAATGGCCACACTATATCAAGGTACAATCACCCAGAATTTCCACCACCATAACCTCCCTTAACAATGTCCAAGCATCATCTAACTCAACGAAAGCATATGGGAGTACATGTAACTCATCTGGAATATACCAGCATACCATCGATATGCAGAAAATAGGATTATAGTACAACAAGCTATATTTAGGGCCAACTCAAATACAACTAGCCTAACACATTCCGAAACCTCAATAGGGCTGACATATCGAGCCCAAGCTCACCTCACCTTTTGATTCGATGACTTCTCTCATGGGAGGGGCACCCACAAAACCTCTTTGTCCCCAAATTTCAAACTATACAAATTGGCATCCATGGTTGGTATAACCCCGAGCGCTGACTCAGACCTATTCTCAACCTATCTCGCATACTCCAGACCTTAGATAAGGCACCCTATAATATATCTATACCATTCTGATCAGGCTCTGTTGGTTCAAACCAGCCAACTGGAGTACGAAATCTGGAACCACAATATTGAAACAAGTTAGTCTGCCCTCGGGTAATATCAAAATAGAGTCCATTTGCCAGCATGACTCGACCCGCATATCACAATGTTATAGACTCATCATACCTAATCCCCCACTAATATAAAAGGACCTTCCATTACTTCAATAGCTGACCCGAGATAAAAAAAGCTTGGATTACATACTCAAACAAGCAATGGGTAGAGTAATGCACCCAACGCTATATAACCAAAACCCAAGTACCAGGCAATCTGGAAAATGATCAAAAGGCAGTCTCAGTCAGTTGACAATCATAAGAAGTCCCCAGGCCAGGCTGGCTGATATCTCAGCTAAAACGCAAAAATACCGATACAACAATAAACAATCCAACTAAGGCTTAAGGTATAACATCCATCTCATAATTCAGTGACCACAAAATTATAAGGATCATATATTAACATAATTACCACAAAAATTCATAGCCATAGAGGCACAAGGTGTATCCAAGGGAATAACTAACAGCTAGCCTCTCAAATACGGTGTGACCAGTAATGAACTACTCACTCCAGGAGGCAAGCATCAAAATGGTGATATGTACAAATCACATGGTTTAGCTTACATTTACCCACCAATAGGGAATAATCGCAATATAGGTGTAAACTACTCAAGTCCCCTAGGTAAACATACTAATCAATATCAAAAAAAACAACAAGAAAAACTAGTAGGTAAATAATTGAATACGAATATCCGAGAGGCACTAAACCTCAACCTTAACTCAATCTCAACTTATCTTGCCTTCAAGATCTCTATGAAGACTACTCACAACCCATATAACCTTTAACCAGCCGCTGACATACAAATATATGTATCACAGAACTCCATCCCTAACAATATATCTTATAGAAGAATACATAGCCATTGCTGATCAAGTACTAATCAAAAAGCCTATCGTTGAGGATCTGCTACATTCTCACTGCCTATAAGCTTCCTTATACGGATGCTAGAACTCGAGGGCATCTAGCCTCTACTTAACGAGCTTTAGAGGGATGCTCCTTATCTAGGACTGACGATGCGGCACTTCCCCTACCCAAAATTTGGCCTTTACTTGACATCAATGTAGAGGGATGACTGAAGCAAAATTCTCATAAATAAAAAAACCATTGACAAGATGCATAACCAGAATCAATAACACAAGAAAGTTTCTCAACATCATGTAGCCCCCTGGAGATAAGCCACAAACATCTTTGCACCCATCCACAGGACTCTACTAGAAGGTAGCTCTGTACAACTAAGACAATTGAACCTTAAGCACTGATACCACCTTGTAACTATCTCGTCCTGACCATGATGGCACTTGCTAGTACCACCTATTGACAAGCTAATTCCCAACCCAAGGGTACTTGTCCTAGCTCTCTAGTCCAAACCAAATTGATACAATAATAATATATACACGCCGAAACCTACCCAAAACCTAAAAATCAACTCTACAAAGCTAAAATAGACACAAGGACACATCGTATATATACATCAGTAATCATAATAATATAAGAAACCAGGATTGCACCTACAAATACCAAACTATAATGTACAAGGTCGATGTCTAGATGCAAAAGATGGCCATCAACATGAAGGAGACTGCAAAAATGCCAAAGTAGTTGGTGCTGACCAAAAGTCTCTTGAGCACTCGCGAAGTTCGCCAACTCAACTATCATGACCCATACCTAGACCTGTACTATGGAGAGATGTAGAAGTAGGGGTGAGTACCATAAAAGGCACCTAGTAGGCATATCGGCCGAATGAGACAAATAGTGAACATAAATAAAGTACAAATATATAGAACTACAACAGTGTAGCAAAACAAACTCTGATTAAGGCGAAGGCATATCTAGGAACCCTTAAACCATTACCAAATAATCAAAGTGAAGAACAATGATAACCTGAACCAACCCGAGTACTAAACATCTATACCGACTGACGAAGATTGCATAGGCTAATACTACAACTTTCTCCAATAGATGTATAGTATTGCACACTGGTGCAAAGACCTAGTATCTATGCCTGTATGCCAATTGGGCCCCCTAAGCCCAGAAGGTACACCCGTGTATAATAATCATGCTGATAGATAATCACAAAATTCTTCAGAACAATCATGGAATCCTAGAGAACCATCATAGAGCCTAGCGTTCCACATCATAAGAGTAAGGACCAATTCTATGTAGGTGTAAGGCTCTAGTATCAAAGCTTGAATGCCCTCTGAGCCCCCATAAGCCCAGGAGGTACACCCACGCACAATCAAGGTGTCAATAGGTTAGTTGATCCATGGGTAAATAATCACAAGCCTTCCCCAAATAGTCACAAGTATCGGGTCCTCATCCCTATGCCAGCACGTGGAATTTGATCCATCAGAAGTAGTGTCATATGGGGACTAAAACCCCTAATATCACTAAGGGACTCTAACTCCTAGGTCTTTCGACATGACCTCCAATTGGACAGTTAGTCAGGGCCAGGTGGTCTGATCATAAATGTAATAGTGCAACGTATCACCTACGGGAGAAAGAATCCCCCTATCATAAACAATAGTGTCTCAATATCAGAGTATCAATCGTGGGGCCTCGCCTCACAGAATATCAATCATGGGGTCCTCAACCCAAAACTTAGTTGTGGCTCAGTCCTCAAAATTTGCATCTTTCACTTGGCATCACAGTCGTGGCCACCGAGACATAAGTCCACGAGGAGCATCACCTAGGACCTAGACTCTATAAACGTGACCACCGCTGTGAAACGGTGACAAGGGGAGCATTATCTAGGAGTAGATGCATCAATTCAATTACTCACTCAACCAATCTATCCAGATTTAGAACTCCAAAGTCATACCGTGCTCAGAGTGAACGTAGGCAAAGATAATCGCATCATGCCAAGAGTGAACATAGGCGACGACACTTTCAACCTAGGTATCCCACAATCTCAATCCAACCCAAATAATCAAAATTATCCCCTCTCTTAGATACAACAAATACCCTAGGATCGAATGGAAAGGACCAGTATATAATGACTATCAACTATACATTGGAGAGTATATACATCACAAAATATCATAGAGCCACGCCTAGATAAGGCTATGTATACCATAACCCATTACCCAAAGAAAACATGGACAATCATGATACATCATAGGTATCCTGGACAACCAGAATCTGCAAAGTTATATCTATAACAGAACTAGGCCATAGTATGACATATAATTAATACACCATCTACTAGTCAACATATCTCTATAGTGATAGGTAATGCGCAATCATACTAGTGCAACTCAAGTTAGTATGCATGCCTTCCCCAGGCATTAATCATATTCAACCCTTACTAAGCCTTTTTCTGTGTAAAGCAACTTATAAGGCAGCGTTGGTATAACCTAAGCTAAGGCCTAAAAGGCTAAATCATCAAGAGGATGACACCTACCAGGATCATATCATAGCTTAGCAGCCACAAAGAATATCACCTAAGCCAACCATGTGCTAGCCTACTGAAACTATGCCCCTCTCAAATAGATAACAATTCCCAAGACAAACCAATATATCTAGGGACTTATTGTAGATCACCCAAAATGCCCACAAGATATGACCTATACCTTGCTAACTGGGTCGCACTCCCATCTCTAACCTGCTAGTGGCTCAGTATCAACTCAACTTATGTTACAAGTTACAAGGCTCCTTTTGGAGTACAACTATGACCATACCCAAAACATGGTGCATCTCCAACGACTAACCGATGGCACAAGTATAGAATAAATAACAGTAGTATACAGGATCATATAAATTATAAGTAACATAAAATCATGTTTAATTAGGGAATTCTACCAAAAGCACTCAGTAAAGACATGGATAATCGCAACCACATCACGCATATACATACCAACTAGACATACATACTTACAGCACACAAGGTAGCATGTAATCATAGGTCCCTCTCAATAGCTAGTATATTGTAATAGCCTCATACCACACATATATACAATAAAGATTCAATCTCAGTGTATATACCTGTCACACATTCATAGCCTAACTAACCCCTTTTAGGCCCTTTCATAGTCATATAATGTAAGAACTTAGGTAATATAACAGTTACAACCAACACAACCCTCAATACAATAACTACCATCCCATAAAATTATATATAAACAACACACAATCACATCCATCCATATACAACATGTACTCCATAAACAGTATATTTCTACACATTCCAACTCAAAATATGCAAATATCTCAACTCAGTCTATGGTGTAGAGAAAGTCTAGCCTACATGGAATCCAACGTATCTTGCTCTTAGTCAATCCAACAAATCTTTTTTCCCTCTGAATCACTTCCCACTGTTGATTCGCTATTAAACATATGTCTCAAAATCATTATGGCTGATTTGCCTACAAAATCTCAGGAAATATGTGAAGTTACATCAATTACGACCAATAAGGTGAAAATTGGAGCCTATATTCATAAAACCAAACCAAATCTCTGTAAAACAATCTCCATATCACGCCATGTCTATAACTAGAAAATTGGTCCAAAACAAACTCCAGAAGTCCAAGAAAAGACCCAAAAATGAAGTTGAAAAACTTTATCGGGAAATCATTCTTTCCAAAACTTTCTTAGTCAAAATTCTCAAAAATCTAACAAAATTATTAAACACCCAGCACCTCACAAAATGTAGAACAATTTAGACAAAGTTTAACTTAATTTCGTTAAGAAATGACCGAGATATTGCAATGTAAATTTTTCACTAA
>JAOTQJ010143908.1:8979-35821 GCA_025642045.1 Solanum sejunctum | reverse complement strand
GACTATCACTATCATCATGCTATCTCCTCTTTAACAGTACTCCTAAAAAATTCAAGCTTAGGGTCTAGCACTAACATATGTATCCATCACATACCTCTCTAATGCCGACTTGCAATTACTAGGTAAAAATTTGAGGAACATAATGCTACTAAAATCTCATAGCGAGTAATCAATGAACACATTCCCTCTTCACAACTCATATACCACTAACCCATTCACTATAGCTCTTTATCTGGTTAAGCTCATAACTCTGTGAATCTCATGAACTCTCACATACAATCATAAGCCTAATTTTTATCTATCACATAAAAAGCACTCTTTTACCTTCTTTAAGAGCTATACTTCACCCTCAATAGTATGAATACTACAACGCGTCAACATGCACTTCCTTCTTGTTTGGGGCATGCTCTAACACATTCTGACACTAACTGTCTCTCTCTCTATATCTCATCTCATCATGGCAATCATAGGATACTTTTGACTTTTTCATCACGCTTATGTCTATCGACTCATCCCTTCAGTAGTTACCTAATGGATACATATCTGTAACTATAAGCCTCAATGAGTCATTACTCTTGCTTTCTCATCAAACTAACACGGGCATAACTCAATACCAACAAACATAAATACACACGATAAGAAAGAATAAATAAAGAAAAGTTTCCTAACAGTCTCCATAGCCTTTCAATGATAAGTATGGACGTCTTTATACCGATCCTTGAGACTCTACTTAGACTCAGCTTGTATACATGTGAGACCTATGAGCCTAGGCTCTGATACCAACTGTCACGATCCAAAATTAAGGCATGATGACACTCGTCTTATCCCACCAAGACAAGTCAGCCTACAACCCAACTATAACATTAAAAATGCAAAGTTTTAATAAAAATGAAAGTTCAATTATGGATAATAAGTCAACTGAATAAAAATCTCCCAAAACCTAGTTGTCACTTATACAGGCTTCTAATGTACTACAATGTATTCGAAAGAAATCACAAGTGTCAGATAATATTGTCTCTAGAATAGAACAAAATCATAAGTAGAAGTATGAAGTCAGTCGGGATGGTAAACAACTATCTCTCACAATCTCCACAGGAAGCCTTGGGTAAGGAAGAGTGGAGAGTATCACGACAGACTGGTCTCGCAACCTACAAAACTGTTGTAGGAAGGGGTTGAGTACCAAACACACGGTACTCAGCAAGTGAACTAATAAACACAAAATTAAGTATTATAGAATTCCAGTACCCCCAACATTTCAACCAAAACCCCCATAACTACAACTTAGGTCATAACCTTCACAATTACACTAGCCGAAAATGCTATTATCAAAGCCTATGATAGTATAATCCTCATTTATTCCACTTTCAAGTCATAGCAGAAAATTCTATAATTTATCAAGTTCCATCAAATCAATACCAAACTAATCATGTAAAGACATAAACATGTCAATAAAATAATGAATAACCAATCTCAATAGCACTCCATATAATCATAATAAGCTAGAGTATTATGGGATGAAGATGAATGCCATGAGATATAATGCAACGCAATGCAATGTCACATAGAATGATGCATGTCTGTCCTATTATACACATCCTCTGATCATAAACATGCCTTAGTCAGAACCCATGGGGGCCACACATGGACCATGTATCTGCCGCAACCATTTTCCTTTGGCAATTCTCATTTTTTTCTACTCAAAACCATTTCACTTCGACTTTTCATTTCTTTTTTTTTCACTAGCCGGAACCATTTTCCTTCTGCTTTTCATTTCTTTTCTTGGATCATCCAGCAAACAAATAGTAAATGCACAGTAATCATGTTCATGGAAATAAAATATGCAAGATGCAAATACAAATTCATATATCTCAAAATCAAGAATGGGTAGCTAAATACCATACATGTTGCTATACCCTCAATCTCAATACCATCACAACCTTAACAACATTCAAATCTAAATGTAAATATCACTTCGATATCAATAACAAATAATCACTATTTCACATATAATAGACCTCCATCATTAATTCACAAGTCAAATATCAGCATAGGATACCACTACCAATTCAAAATATTTCAATCAAAGCCTACATAAATCATTCTTAACACCTCACACAAGAAGTACAAGATTCTGTATACTTAAGAAAGGTTAAGAAGTCCACTTGCCTTATATAAAGTCTCGAATCACGTCAATTCTAAAGTTTTTCCCCTTTCTATGACACTCTAGTTCACCAAAATCTATTCAAATATAGCACCAGAATTATATAATAAATCTAATGACACTAAAATCAATTAATTCAGTGAAAAGGGTAAAATGGTCCAAAAATTCCATCACCGGAAAATATCATTAGAATCTGAAAGTTTATACATGAAACTGTTCCCCAAGTGATAAGGAATTCAACAGCTAAAACCATTTAAAAAATGGAGCTAATATGAGGAAGAGATCGCTTGTTAAAGTTTTCGAAATACATTAAAAACGCAGCAGCAAGATCTCTAGATTTTACCTTGAATGAAGCAACAAACTCAATTTCTCAAGTTCCAAGTGTGTTCTTATTGGAAAATTATACAATTTAGCCTTTTGAATCTCTCACATTCAATCAAAATTGAGAGAGAAATCGTTGGTTAAATTTTGGGAAAAGTTTGCGATCATCTCTTCTTTTTCTTGGAGAAAATACCCATAATTTTTGTAATTCTTTTAAAGTGAAAGAACTTGAAAGGATACTTTTTGAAAGTATTATATTTGGTTCTTGAAATCTTGACTTAAACTCTTTAGAATTCTTGATGAAGAATCATAATTCTTGAAGAAGAAGAGTCAAGAAATTCTCTCTTGGGATTCTTAAATTTATTTTCTTGAAACCCTAGGTTATTATTTAAAATCCTATTAGAACTTCACGAATATATGAAGAAATTCAAGTTGGGTAGATTGAAATTCATGAAGAATAACTTACCTTGAGGAGGAATCTTGGAAGCTAATCCTAACTTGATGATTTTCTTGATGATTCTTGAGGGTTTATGTTTAGGAGAGAAGGAAGAGGGTTTTAATCATGAAAATTGATATTTTATATATTTTGGAGACCATGAATAGAACTCTAAAGGTTTTAGGATAAAAATACCCTCAAATTATAAAGTAAAAACATCATTAACTTACCCAGTGAGGGTCCGCGACGCGCTCCGGGTGTAAACTTTTGGATAGCTCTGCACCTCTCCAGTAAAATGGTCATAACTTTCCTCTCTGAAGTTGGATTAATGCAAAATTAGATGCGTTCGAAAGGTAATTCAAATATCTTTGATTTGATATATTATGAATCATCCAAATCATTATATGTTAGGAGATATGATCATTTGAAATTGACCCTTCTATCGACTCATACGAAAACTTAATTGCTTGAAATTCTTTGAACTTGGCTTGATGTAAAAGAACCGTTATGACTCTAAATCACACATAATATACTTTAAATACTTAGGAATTGATCCTATCATATATATATACAACTTACAAGTCATTGGTTCACCTAACTTTTATAAAATCATACATTAGAACTACGACTTCATATCAACTCCAATTCTATTCCCATACTAAGAAATTGACTTTAACATCTATGCTCAAATAAGAATCCTCAATTAAAATCCTATATCATATGAAGTATGACTTGGTCTTAGCTTAAAAAAATTTTGAGATTCTACAATCACTCATTCAATTTGTGGAAGACTCAATGAAATCAAAAGAAAATAGTCAAGTGTGTATTTAAATCATCATACAAAAGAGGTTCTTATATTTCATATCAAAATAACCCACCCTGTCAATTCAAATAAATAATAATGATTTTCAAAATTAACTCCAAAAGAAAACAGACTCCACTCTAACTTTATTTGACTCAGTTTGTGAATCTTATATCACTCATAAGAAGGTATCAAAACAATCCCAAGGTTATCTAAAAACAACGAATGAAATAAATCAAAATAAAAAGGATTACTCATAATGCAAGGAGGTATCACCACTGTCTGAGGTGAAACGATCTTCAATGAAGCATTTGCTGAGTATCTCTTACACTTGTATCTGCATTATAAAATAGTGCAACAAAGAGCGATGTCAGTACATGAAATATATGGTATGTAAGATAGCAGAATAGAAAAAATACTCAAGAAAGCTCAATGACAAAAATAAATCTTAAATCAACGTAATATGATATGTAAGTTTAAAAATATAACAATGCTTTTCAAATCGACTCAATTATATATAGTTCAATTAAATAAAAATTAATTATCATCACTAGGGAGTTTCTCTGACCAAAACCATCGTCACATGGGAGAGTAATGATACAATTAGGCTTTGTTATGGATACATCCATCCAATACCTTGTCAGAGTAATGTACATTACATCAATAGATCTAATAAGAAGTCCTCTTACGGGACATAAAAGGCATGACCTCCATCCGTAATTCATTGGGTTTGAATTCTGTCTACTCTTACCTAAATTGGTGCTCTATACTACTCCTACAATATGTACTCATATCTATCAGTGTATCAAATAATCTCATCAAGTCTCAAGAGACTTTTTCATCAATTCAATTTCATCTCAATTTGTCATGCACATTCGTTCAAAATATAGTCATGAGCATCTTGTCAATCTCTTTTCTCAAAATATAATCTTTTGGCTTCAATGAAGTATATGATATTAGTTCAAATTACTCTTTGTATCAATGATTAGAAAATCATCATCTTACTCAAAACATACATAACCTTGATTTAAAATAATACTTTATTTAATGCATGAATATCATGAATTTCAACCTCAAATAATGCGTGAGAAAATCATCTCAATAAGAGTTGACGGAAAAATAGCCACAAACAATGATTCCAATAACATAGAAAATAATAATAATAATAATCTCAATGCATAATTATACAGAACTCAATAGAAGAAGAACTAACTCAATTTAAATTCAAAACTAGGTTTTGCTCAATAAATACTCCATTAAAATGAAACATAGACGTTGGGTGCGCAGATGAACTCAATCAAATGTTTATGATAGCTTTACATACCTGACCAATCAAAACTTTACTAAAAACTTATTCTAAGGTTTGAAGATGAAGGACCCTGGCTTCTTGTTAAGAGATTTTAGAACACCTAAATTTAATGTATTTGAGGTTTAGGCATGAATGCAAAATTTATTGGCTATAAGATTGGATTAGAAAAGCTAATTGAGGGTAGAAGGTAAAAAATACACTTATAAGAATATATGAAACTCATCAAAATCAAGAAAAAAATTGACCTTTTAATGAATTCTATCAATTAAATTGGTTATTTGGAGGTGCTGTTGCTGAACTATTTGTTGAGTCGCCAAATTAACCCTCAGCTCGCCTAGTTATGTACTCCAAACATGCTCTAGTAAATGACCATAACTTTTTACTCGAAACTCAAAATAAGTCAAACTTGGTGGTGTTTAAAAAAAGACTCAAAGACATTTAATTTGATAGGTTATAGATCACGTTAATCTTTATATGCTGAGAGATATGGTTGTTTGAAGTTAATCCTCACAAAAACTCATGTGAAAACTTAGCTGCTTAAAATGCTTTGAACTTGGATAGATGATTGAGATTACTTATGACCCTAAACTATATCTGATACATTTAAAATATCTAGGAAAGGATATTACATATATCCATAACTTAGAAGTCATTGGATCACCTAAACTTTATAGAATCTTACATAAAGATCAACGGATAAGGAAACGTACAACTCAACTTTGTGTTAGGAGATTCTTGTGACCTTAATTCATCTTAAATATTTTATTACACTAAACAATTGACCTTAACACCACTGTAAAGCTTAGAATAAATTGATATGATCATATACATATAAGAAAATAATTTGAATCTTACATAATTTTTTTTCCCAAGTGTTATAATGCATCCTCCTTTGGATCATTCGTCCATGAATGATGGTAAAATTTAGGTGTTACTCTAGGCACTAATACAACTAAGGACTCAACTGGGAACTCAATTACTTGAATATTCAACTTCAAGAATAAACATCAACTCAATATCATACCTAATAGGCATGAATAGATGCAAGGACCTTAGCTCTTATACTCTTTTACAATAATTTAGTTCCATGCCACCACATAATTAGGTCTAATCTCTTTGGTCTTCAAGTTTTGTGACTTAATTATTGATTAGGGATAACTTGAAATATGATTTGTGATGTCTCTCTTAACCATACCATATCAATAAGCCTCTCTCAAGTGATAGTACATCTTAGTAGAACCTAAATAACATATTTGGGGTTACAAGCATTTTTCATGATGTTGCTTCTAAGTCCATCCATATTGGAATATATCATCTATCTTGATTTTCTTACTATACCATATTCCCTTTTGTTAAAGTCAACACTACTATCTTTCGTTCTAAGACAGGATCAGTCGAACACTGAAACTTGACAACTCAAATTCTACAATAAATTATGGCATGGATAGAATAAGATGATGTCATGACCCAAGCTTAGGGTCTAGACGAGACATGATGAATGAGGAATCAGAAGATAGCTCAAACAAGACTCATAGTAGTAAGTAATCATATTATCTGTATACACTATAAGATAAGCGAAAGCTAATGGGTAGGATCTAAGGATAATAAAAATAAACAATAGAACTAGAATCATAATGAATACATACTTGCTCATACATATCCAACAATACTTCCAAGTAATAGATAGGGCAGGGGCTTAAACATGTCCCAAGATCACCGACCTCAAATATAGAATAAATAAAGAAAAATATCATAGTCTTAAAATAAAAAAGCTAGATAGCAAATCTATTATCCCTAAACCAGAGGACTCACCAATGAAGTAAAGTCTTTAATTCATAAGTCAACCAGGAGTATGAGGAGGAGGAAGACAATCTCCAGACTTTACATGGTGATATCATATAAGCAAAATATGCGTTACTATTATGAATATACTTTATATGTAGAATGCAATGCAACAATGAAATCACATGTCATAATAAACAATATGCTTATAATAAAAAAGTAAAGCTCAATATATGATAAATGATAAAGGAACCACTTAAAATACACTTTGAAATGCCATAAGCGTCATAGTACACCACATGCATAGCCATGTGGCAGGATACCATAACCGATACTAAGACTATGAAAGCTACTATTTGAAATCTGTAATGACTATGAAGGTTATTTCTTTTAAACTTTTTAATAAAATTACTACTTTTTCCCTTTCGATAACAATCTCGAGCCATGTTTGATTGATTTTAAAAGATTATTTTCAAAAATTCTATGAAAGTTGATATTTTTTCAAAAGATTAGATGTTTGATATAGAAATTACCTAATTTTAAATTTTTTAGTCATTTAGAGATTTGAGTCTCGGAATAGAATTTGGTCTATTCCATTATTTTTGAAATGTGAAAAATAGCCTAGGAGTGTTTGAAATTAGATTCGGAGTTGCATGGATTTTAGGTTCGGAGTTAGAAATTGAGTTAAAGTTAAAGCTTTTTTACTTTGGTCAATGTTTTAAGTTCTTATGCTCAAATAAATTCTCTGATAATTTCATTGGTTTTGAGAGATAATTTTAATGTTAGAATGATTCATATTCATATATTTGTGTTTATATTTACTTTATTAGTGTTTATATTTCAAGTGGCCTAAGTTAGATTAAAGGTGCCTAGTAGGGTTTCTGGATAAAGGGAATCTCAGATTCAATTTTCAGTGATCCATTGACTTGGAAACATCGAATTTGGTGGGGTTGGATATTTAATTTGTGCATATGGGGTTCCAAATAAATCTCAAGGGTTGATTTTGAGTCTTTTAAAATATTGAAAGAATTTGCTCTGATCTAGTATTAGAGGCCTCACTTTAGCGAAGGCCTGGTCACTGAAGTGACCTTGCTATAGTGAAGCGTGCTTTACTAAAGAGAAGAGACTATAGCAACCAACTATCACAATAGTGATGTGTCATGACTCAAGCTTAGGTCCTTGACGTGACACGATGAATGGGAATCTGAAGGACCCTAAACAAGCCTCTTAGCATATTATTCACACATCCTTGGTCGTGAAAGAAAAATAAACAACACGAGATATAAATAAGGGAAGCGGAATTACGGGAAGTCTTAATATTTATAAAATCATAATAGAGTCAAGCTCATAACATAAGTACATCAATTATCCAACAACACCTTTAATATGGAATGGAGCAGGGGCCAAGACACTTTTCGGGCTCACCCTCATAGTATCAAGTGTTCAACATAAAGAGATATCAAATAGTAAGAGTAACAAAGATAGTGTTCTCGAACTTGAGGAGTCACCAAAGATTATCTTTCGAAGTACCAAACTAGCCACGTGGAGGATGATCGGGAGGTGCTCCAGTCCCTATATGATAATATCATGTAGGCAAATAGTATGCATTAGTATATTTGAATGTACCAAGTATGTAGGATGCAATGCAACAAGACATAAGTAAATATAGTCAAAATGCATAATCGTAAGCAATGGATAAGTATAATATCAATATGGCATGCATGATCAATGCATAAAGTAAAACATGCTTATAAATCATATAACTTGTATAGTACATATCAAATGTGTGGGAAAATGCCATAATTGACACAGACCAGCGAACTACTATTTGGAATCTATGGCATGTCACCGCTTTGTAAGGTGATTGAGGTATGTCACCCATCAACAAAGTGATTAGGCATGTCACCCTCCAACAAGGTTATTGAGGTATATTACAACTTAACATGGTGATTGGGCATGTCAACACCTCTCCCCAAACAAGGTGATTGAGGTATGTTAATTTTCAACATGGTAATTAGGCATGTCACCCCCCAACTAGGTGATTGAGGCATGTCACCCACTCAATAAGGTGATTAGGCATGTCACCACCAACAAGGTGTGGTCTACTTACAACATCATAGATACTTTTCATGAATTCAATGCATACATGCAAGCCCTTAATCATCATAAAGTCACTTGACTTATAACACATGTAATATATCATCAAAAACTTGATAATCCTTGTCAAGTCGTTTTATCAAATACTTGGTGGGTCCATAATACTTGTTCAAAATCATGCAATTTAAGAGAGAAATAATATGAAATAACTCAATGAAAAGCAACCCACCAACATATAGTAAAACCCTCAAGCAGGATACCTTTAGAACCATCATCAAATCTCATAATAGATATTAATTTCGTAGCTCAAAACATGCATAGTCTCGATTGACTAAATCAATTCATGGTATAAGCTTGAAATCGATAGACATAGATAATTAATTATCATTTCATAAAATTCTAACATAATTTATAATCAAAATCCATAATAAGAGATACTTATAGATGATACAACTTGAAACATGCAAGTTTTTTTAAAAAAAGATTGGGCTCCATGTGTGAATGGATCGAATGGATGAAATCACTATACTTAAATTTGGGGATTCCTTGATGTAAACTTGGACGGAGGCTTGGAGCTTGGATTGAGTTTTTGAGATCCAATGTGAGATTGAAATCCTTGGATTTGGATGGGAATTTTGATAAAGTGTTGGAGAGGTTTTAGAGAGGGTTTTTGAGTGACATAGAGTTGAAAAATGACTAAGTATAAGAGAGTTCACGTGTAAATGAGTATGGGGACATGACTCTAATGCCCTTGAGCCATAACAAAAAATAAGAAAAATCTAACACCGATTCGAGATGGGTCTGCATCGCGGACCAAATGCGTACTGCCATTATTTTCTAAAAAATTAGCGAAAATCAGTTTTCACTATGGGTCATCTAAAATCTGGGTTATACTCATTTCCCACTCAATATTTTTCACTGATCGAGAATATGAAGTCAAAATTTTGATATCACGCACTAATTTGAGATATATAGAATTTACAATTATGGGCATTTTCAAAGCACATATTGGGGCATTTCATGATACTTGCCTATTTTGCGAGTCTCGCTATAGGGGAATCAGAAAGTGATTTTCGGACAACTGGTTATTCATTATGAACTTTTTCTCTATTTTTGAACTTTCAGAGCTCGACTTGGGTGATTTTACTTGGTTTTTTTGAAGGCATTTCACAGAAGAAGGTATTTTCTACTCCTCCTACCTTCTAATTAATTATCCCTTGATTTTAACATAAAATTTAGAGTTTTCAATTGGAAAAATTGAGAATTCTTCATAAACTCGGGATTTTCACAAAATTATGATTATGAACCCATTTCAATTCCATTTTAAAATTGGTTTTCGCCAATGGTTTCCTTATCATAAGTGAAACATTCTTATGGAAATATTCGTAGATTTTTTCCTCAATTCCCTTTAGTGAATTTTAGGACAATTTTCTCTTTTCGCCAAATTGCATGATTTTTGTGTTAGTTTTTAATTTTGATTGTGAATTTATTTTTGGATAGATTGTGGTTCTTTGGAGTCAATTCAAAAGGGGAAGCCCTTATCGTTGGAGTTATTGAATGGCTAATTTGAGATAAGTGAATTCTAAATCTTGTGGAGTTTAATTGAACTCGATATTTTCTTTCTATGTGAATATTGTGGATTAATGTAATGTTCTAGCAGCTATGATTGGGTGATGAAGATGTGGAGGTGATGACATGTATGAATTAATTTGTGAATTTATGCCTATTTGTTATTGATTAAGATTTGCGAGATGACATTGTGATTTGATCTTGTAAAGGAAAGTAATGAGAATGTAAAAGTGTTAATGTTATTCTAATAGTTGAACTTTGATTTATGTTACTTGAAATTATCTATTGAAGTACTTTATGTCAAATATTAACCCAAATGCATATTTGGAGACATTGTTGGAATTGTTGAACGAAATGCTTGTGAAATGTGGATTTAAATGATGAATAGTACTAAGTTATAATGACAAGAGATTATTAAAAGACTTGAGCTATGCTATAATGTGATTACTGTATAATATTTTGATGATGGCACAAGTGTTGAAAAAAGGATGAGGAAGATTGTTGACAGTTGAATAAATGATTTATGTGGACATCTTGAGTACTACTATATTTGTGAAAGTAATTATTGTGTTGTGATGACATATATTTTCATGGTATTCTATTGATGATTAAAAAACAGAAGGAAAATTGTTTGGTCTGGAAAAACAAAAGAAAAGAAGCTGAAGGAAAATGATTTCGGCTAGAAAAATAAAATAAAAGAAATGAAAGATCAAAAGGAAATGGTTCTAGCTAAACATGAAAGTAAATGCTGAAAAAAAATTATTCCAGCGTATACATGGTCCATGTGTGTCCCTCATGAGTTAACAGTGAATGTGTATCAGAGGATAAATATGCATCACAGTTACTTGACATTTGTATTGTGTTGCTTGCATTCAAGGGATTCCATTACATTGCATTTCATACCATTCCTTGCTTTAATGTGATAAATGTACTAAAGTGTAATATAGTGATTGATTTGAATCTTATATCTTGTGGAGATTGGATTATTGAGGTGTTGTGATTATACACAAACACACACACATGAATCTTGTATATTGTTGAGTTTGGGCTATTGGGATATTGTGGTTTGAGACTGTAATTGTGTAGATATTATCTACATTGTGTTTATTAGCCTTTCTTGCAGGTACATTTCTAGTCCATAGGTATGTGGTAAGGATGAAAAGATTGTTTAGTTCATTATTTTCTACATGTGATTAGATCTTGTTGTTAGGTACTTTGGTACTCACTCTTATTTTTCTACATATGTTTATATGTCATGAGCCCAGATTTTACTGGTGTTCTTCTTCCTCTCTTGGACCGAGCTATTGATAGATGATAGATAGTTGTTTGTTGCTCTAAGCATAATCTGAAGACTACCGAATATCTTTTATTAGTCTTTTTCTATTTGAGAGACAAAGACTATTGAGACTTATATCATTTTCTTCTGTTTTTATATTTTAGAGGAAGTTTTGGGTGGTTTTAGATTTGGTTTTGCCCTTTTCTTTATATCTTTATTATTCTTAATGTTTTGTCATTTAAGCTTCCGCATTATCTTGTACTGTATTGTTGTGACTTGTTATTTTGGTGGATAAAGGCAAGTTCCGTCATACTTGATTTTGAGTCGTGATAATTTTATATCAAAGCTCCAGGTTCATTAGTCTCACATATGTACAAGTCCAGTCAGATAATATCTCAAGGATCGACATAGAGACATCCATTCCTTATCTTTGAGAGGCTATAGAGACTATTAGGAAAATTCTCTTTTAATTTTTTCAATCCAGTCATTAGTGAATACTTGATTTAGTGCTGACTGTCACGTGTTCTTTCAAAAAATGGACAAAACGAGAGCATTAGTTATTAATAGACAATAGATAGTCCCCGAGACTATTATTAATGCCCTAGTTTACGGTAAAACTATGGGTAGAGTTGGAGGTCAAAGTAATAGCTGGGGTCGAGGAGTAGCACCGAACCCAAACTATGTGAGGGATATCTCCCATGAGCCCTAGCCCGAGACTAGAGGAGATCAAATTCCTCCTGAATATGTAGCTCACCATTGTTATAAGATACCTTGCTCAGGGTGTTGGATGTGCTTCTATGCATGCAAAAGACTAGTAGTGCCACAGGTACATTAGGAGGTTTATAGAACTAGGCAGCTGGATAGGCTCCTATTCATGGACCTCCTATTCATGCTCAATTGGACCTGCAACCATTGATTCTTGCACTAGTACAGATTGATCTTGAGCTGGTACTTGTGGTTGATGATCAACAAAGCTACGAGTGGTTTAAAAAGATAAAACTATCCATGTTTAGGATGGTGAGGGTGAGGATATGATGTTCTGTCAAAATAAAGTACTTTTGATGCTTAAAACTTGAAATTGTGTGTCTTCTCAAAGTGATGTTAGTAAATTTGATGTGTTTTTATATTTGTTTTGATGGATTACAGGGTTTAGCATGATTTAGGGATAACTATGTAGTTGTTAATATTATTGCTACCTACCACACCTTTTATAAGCCGTGAAAGTTTTCACGGGCCGTAAAGATGGTTTTGTAACAAAATCTAGTGAAAGGGGAGATTTTCTGAAGTTGAATCTACCAACATGCAGATGAGCTATAAAATATTATATGAGTCATAGATATGGTTCCGTACCCTGAAGATCATAAAGTGGAGAGTTGCTGAAAAGTCATCCGACAAAATCTTTCACGGGCCATGAATCTTTATATAACCCATGGATAGGTATCGTAG
This sequence comes from Solanum sejunctum, assembly GCA_025642045.1. NCBI lineage: Eukaryota > Viridiplantae > Streptophyta > Magnoliopsida > Solanales > Solanaceae > Solanum > Solanum sejunctum. The sequence goes on along the minus strand of JAOTQJ010143908.1, from coordinate 22,622 downwards.
AACTCAACGACAAACTTGCAGTTGAAATCCATAAAGCCTAGATTATAGGCCATAGAACATAATACGACCCATAAAGTTACCCTAGTGCCTGCCAACCTAATTCTCCTATTTTTATTTGGTTTTGTATTTAAATACTATAAATAAGTTTCTTAGGTTATTTTTTGTGTGCAACAGTAGGGAATAAGAAGAAAACTAGTTATGAACATGAGAAACATTGTGATACACCTGGAGAATAATATTTTATGATCTTAATTCATACTTGTGATTTTCAATAAAGAGCTTGGATTTCTTATTCTTAATTCATTCTAGTAAGTGCTTATTATGCTATTCAATATCATGATTCTTGCATCTAGAATGATAACCAGTAGCTAAACCTATAACTAGGGTTGTGGAAGCCATGAAAAACTAACAAGGTAAAATTGGATAATTCGTAATTCTTGGAAAGTGGGCACACATGTATTAATTAATTACTTTTTAATGGTGGTCAACTTTAGAAGTCACTAGTATTACTCATTGGATTATGGTAAAAATGAATAGGAAAAGAGATTATTTAATATGATTCGATTGTTGTTTTGTATCCAATCAACCAAACTAGATCAAGGAGAGGTTGTACTGAAATAATAGGTAAAAATTAATAATGTCACATTGCGAGGATGGATCAAATCACATAGTGAAATTTACCTCTGGCTTAGATCAAAGGGTTTAGTAAACTTAACTTAGCATTTTTCATGCTACACATTAGAAAAAAATGCAAATATTTGGTAATAACAAGTTGGAGAATCATGGGGAACACCATACCCTAGTTACTCGTCTTACTAATTTCACACACTTGTCTTAGCTTAGGATTTCTTTCTACAGTTTTACAACCCCCCCCCCCCTTTGGGGTGATAAGTAGGTTAATCAACTGGAATTGTTTGAAATTACTCTAAGTCTACCTTATTCCCTGTGGATTTAACCCTAACCTTAGTTAGATTATATATCTTGACAATGACTGCTTTAACCTTCAAAAAATAGGTGTAGCTTGGGCGACATCAAGATTTTGGCATCGTTACCGGGGAATGCGTCAAGACTTGCTTAATTTGAGTAATTCAAGAATTAATTCTTATTTTCCTAATATTATGATTTTTGTTATTTTTGTTTTGTTTCAGCATGCAAGTGTAGTATATGCACAACATTCAAAGTTGAGTCATTCCCTTGACTCTGTTTGATCTAGAGATCCAAAGAACACTGAGAAGAACAACCCAGGACAACAATAACAATGCTAGTAAATGCAGCACTGAACCAGAATAAGAATGATAACAACCCAACTTTGCTTGTGCATATTGATCCACAACCACAAGATCTTAATGCCAAAACTTATACATGGAATCAATATCGGCTTATTCTATGGTAATGGATGCCACTGGAGCTATTGTGTTACCACTATTATCGGATTACACAAAGTTTGTTATTTCGAGTGGGTTACTTTAAATGCTACAGAATGGTGGGTTGTACATGGGCTACCATAAGAAGATCCATATAGCCATCTACACAATGTTATTTTTGTCTATAAGAGTGTAATGGAAATTCAGAATATATCTATGGATAGCCATTGGGCTTCGTATCTTCCCGTTGTCTCTAATAGATAATCCAATACTATGGCTATTTGAGCTTCCACAAAGTTTGATCACCAGCTGGCTGAACTAAAGAAGGCCTTTTTGAAGAGGTTCTTCCAGAGATTGAAGAAGTTGAAGTTAAAAAGACCAAATCAACAACTTCGAGCAACTTCCTAGTCATTCGATTAGTATAACGTGGGAGAGGTTCACAAAGTATCTGAAAAGTATCCCTAAAAACAAGATCATTAATGATGCCTTAGTGGATATGTTCTACCAAGCCCTGGATTAGAATAGTTAAGAATGCTCCAATACCATCATGGGTGGCTCGTTTCTAGATCAGCCATTTTCATGGGTTGCTGAGAACCTAGAAAAAGTGGCCAAGATAAATCTTGCCTGGGGAACGAGAGACAGTTCTACAAAAAAGAGCTTGTGCGCTATCAGTACTAATTCAAAGCATGCAAAAATAGATAAGAAGATGATGGAAGAGCATACTCAGTTTAGTACCAATGTGGAGTTATTGATGAAGTAAAACATAGAACGTGTCAATGCAGTAGCTCATCAGCCTTCACTAGCACCCATGTATGAGGAGCCTACTATGAGAAGGGATATTTGATTTGTCATTTATTAGATGGGAGATTTCCGAACCAATGCTCAAGGGTCCAATCAAGACTATTGGTGCCAAGATCAAGGAAACCAAGGTCTAAACTATAACACAGATGACGCCTTCAGAGACAACAATCGAGGAGGCTAATATGATAGAAATAGGGGCCAAGATAGAGATGTTCATTAGCGATACATAGATGGTCACATGAATGGTTTGTATATTCCATCACATAATCTAGATTTGGGTATTGGTAGCTCTAGAGTCGAGGAGATGTTTGATCATATGTTGAAGAGGGTTGACACATAGGATGAGACCTTGAGTTGGATGAAGTCTGACATCTCCAACATTAATTAGAAGATCAAGTCTCATTTTGTTGCTATCAAGCAGCTGGAGCAACAGTTCAATCAAATATCAACTCAGCTTAACCAGCGACAGAAAGATATATTCATTGAAAATATAGTTTAAAATCCAAAGAATAAGGGGCAATGTATAGCGATGACTACTTGTTGTGGGAGGCAAACCATTGATCCTCTAATATCGATTGACGATGAAGATGTTCATGAGGAGATAGTTAAGGCCAAAGATACTTTTACTAGAGATGATCACGCAAATGATAGTGTAGTTGATATTGCAAAGGTGCCATAGAAGTTGAAGCCCATTCCTATACCTCCTCCTCCCTTCCCTCAAAGAATCAAAAAGAAGGAGGAGGAAGGTAAATTCAAGCACTTTCTCTTTATACTGAAACAACTCTGTATCAACATTTTTCTCATTGATAAATTAGAGAAAATGCCAGGGTATGCAATGTTCATAAAGGATTTTGTCACAAAAAAGCAGATTGTAAGCCAGGAGCTCTACTAAGAGCTTCAATATTATAGTGCGATTGCTACAAGGTCCTTATTGCAAAAGCGAGAAGATCCTACCGTATCCACCATACCCTGCAATAATAGAGATATGGAGTTTGCAAGGACATTATGTGATCACTATGCCAGCAAAAATTTGATGCCATTTGTAGTCTTCAATAACCTAGGATTGGTAGCCCCTACTCCGACGAGCATGCGATTGTTGATGGATGATCGAATGATGAAGATGCTTGTGGGGATTCTACATGATGTCCTTGTCAAAGTAGAGAAATTAATATTCCCCATAGACCTTTTGATCCTAGATTTTGAAGTTGACTTCAATGTCCCAATCATCTTATGAAGGCCCTTTCTAGCCACTGGGCGAGCACTCGTGGATATAGAAGCCAACCAACTCAAGTTTTGATTGAATGATAAAGAAGTTTTCTTCAATATCTATCAGTTAATGAAGAGACTAGGTGATTTAAAGATGGATTTTTGGGCACTTGGTAAAGTCTCAGTAAGCAAGTTGTCCAAGTCTTGCCGCAATGATAAATCAGGCGCTACTTAGGAGGCAACCCAAGATGTTTAAGGAAACAGTGGTAGTTTTGTTTTATTTTTAGATTTCGACTTGTAGGTAGTTTCATTTTTAGTAATTTTGGTTATAATTTGTGGACATTGGACTGGTGGGATATAGGGTAACAAGGTGTTTTATGAATAATATGTAGGTAAAAGACCAAGTCGTCCATCTTTGGCTGAAAAGACAACAAAGTGTTTCTACAACTGGTTTTACGAGCCACATGTCAAATAATGACCCATACACTAACTTAGAGAACACTTTCAATGAGCAAGATTATATGTAATCTGGTCCACGAGCCAAGTTTATGGTCTGTAGATAAAACTATGGCCTGTGAATAGGGCTCATGGACCCTAGGTAATTTTTCTACCTTTGACCAACTGTTGGAGGTTTTTACGACCTACTCTATAAGTCATATTTTATTATTTGTATTGTAGATGAGTCCATAAAACCCATCTTCTATATTAGGATTTAGGTAGTCCATGAGACTAAGATCTATAGGCCGTAGAATGCTCTATGACCCATAATCGGTGTTTTATGGAATCTTGGGCCAATTATTTTTAGTTGACCTGATCAAGGTATAAAAGGGGGTCAAATCCCACATTTCTAAAAAGTTTCACAAAATATCTGAACCCTTACACTAGTTTTCCGATCACCATCCAGCGACCACCCTACTTTTTTGGCCAAAATTCAGTGACCTAGGTTTTTGTAAAACCCGAACCTTGCACGACCTTAATGGATCTTGGAAATTTAGTTTTGGAAAGTTTTGGAAGAAGGTGATGCTCTATGGTAGCTTACACAGTAAGTCTATACAGATCGTATGAAGCTTCCTTGTGGTGGCCCTTGCCCTTGTGTAGGGTGGGAGGGCCTTAATGTATAGTTTGAGACCACTTCGACCCCACAAAAACTGTGTGGAGCCATATGAACCATATGGAGAACTGTGTGGCACCTTAGCTTTGAGTCCCACAGTTTTGAGCCCAAGTGTTGTGGACGACCAAGTACACGGTCCATATCGAGGGGGGGGGGGGGAGCAGTTCGTATGCCCTCCCATATAGGTTTTGGAATAAAATTTTTCTAAGTATTGGATCACCATCTCAGAACTTGATCTTGAGAAATTTTTCTAAGTTAAATGGGATGGAGAAGGCACACGGACTGTGTGGCTTGGTACGTATGTGCCACGCTTATATAGACACCTACGTGTAATTTTTCTAAGTATGGAAATACCATTTTGGACCTCCGTCAAGTGGAAATTTTTCAAGTCTTGTATCACGGGAAAGTGTATGGTCTCTATGGCCTTGCATGGGCCATACCACCGTCTCTATGACACGAGTTCATCAATTTTCTACTCGTTTCATTAATGGCATTTTTCTAATTATAGTTTATCGTAAGGGTCTTTTATGATGTCCTATTCTAGCTGAAAATACTTTCAAATTACCTATTCACTCAGAACTCTCTCAAGTCACTTTTAAGAACACTCTCTTGAGGAACACTTGTGAATCTAATCTTGGGAATCAAGTAAAGGTTCCATCTTCTTCAAATTTCTTTTTGAATCTTCTTCATTAGTTAAGATATGTGGGTTGATTCTTGGTCCCTTTCAACCAAGAAGACCCAAACTCTTTTACACTCAATTCTATGGAATTTTAACCTACTTTAAATATGAGTTTTTAATATTATTATTTATTAAATTCAATTGATATATAAGCTATATTTTATGATTGAATTTAAAGTAATTTAAGCCCTTATTTGATGAATTACATTGAAGTTATGAAGATATGAATGTACATGTTCCCTTTAAAGCTTAATTTGCGCATGAGTAATCTATATTATGATTTAAATGTGAATTTTACTGATGGATTTACTTGAATTTTATAATGTATTATTGATTTAAGATTAAATTTCTAATGCCCATTCTATTCTCATCTCATACATGGAATATGAATACATGACTATGGTTTTCATGAAGATTATGAAGTGGGTTAAACCCAATTATGTTTATGTATATGATTTTTGATAAGATTATGGTTATGACAAGAATGTGACCACATAAATGTCCAAGATTATGGATCTTTGAGCGATTATGGATACTTACACCAATATATTTAAGGGAGCATTGATTGAGGTGTGAGGCAAGGTGGACTATCCCCAAGGGACTCATCTCTGAAAAAGGTGCTCTAAGGGAGATATTCCTATGCTTGAAAGTAAGACATGAAGTATGTTTTGGATTTTTAGAATCAGAATGTACGATTATGAAATGTCATTTGACCTTAAAAGCCTAAGGATGTATGTAAACGAAATGAAAGTCTTATGCCTCTTTTACAAGCACGTATATATGTGTATACTAGTGGGATGATGACCTAGTACCGATGGTATTGGAGGTAGCATGGCTAATCCTCAAGGTTCTATACTCCTTTCTCTTGAACTACGTGTCTAACATAGGAATGTTTACGCCCCTTTGGGGAAAGAAGAAGATGAAGAATGTTAAGGATCTACCTTTGGCAAGTAGGTCACCTTTTTATCCATTGTGGGGAAGACGACTTAGTTCAAAGTTATAGATCACTTGGCCTTGTGTCATTTACGGTGCCATCCTCAATATATATGAAGTATTTTCACATTTATGCATCATCACTTCATGGCATATTGATATGAGCTATTCATTTTATATATGGTTCTTTCTATATATGTGTCTTTGTCATCTAACATTGAATGTAGTATTAATGTGTTCATATGCATAAGTACATTCAAACATATTAATGCATACTTTTGCATACATGAGCTAACCATAGGTACTGAGGACTACCTTCATCCACCGTACAACGATTAGCTTGGATCTTGAGATTTTCTTATTGTGATGAGTCCTATCTTCCAAGGACAGCCCACTATTACTCTACCTATCCTACTTTTTTATGTTATTTTCTTTGAGGGTGAGCATGGAAAATATCTTGTACCCCCTTCTATCTTATGACTAGAGGCATTATTGGACATCTTGTGTACTCCTTTACATCTATATGCTAAGTGTTGTATTCAGAGATTATGTTTATGGATATGGTTATCTAATGGGCATCGTTATGAGGATTGGCTATGAGTATTATGAAATGTTTATGTGTTATGATGTGAAAGATATTAACTCTTGTATTGCCTCCATAGAGTAAGTTACACTTGCCTGCCCCTTAGTCTTTATGTGTTAATGATTTATGTAATACCATGCTTCTCACTTTCCTTATGACATCCCCATCACATGAGTCCTACTATTCCATCCATTATAATTATGTGCTTACTTTCATTTATGCTTTTGAATTGATAATATGAATGTAGATACTATGAGGCTTGTTTGCGGACTCTTGGATTTCCATTCTCCATCTCACTTTCAGACCCTATGTTTGGGTCATGACAAGCTATGATACCAAGTGCCTCTTTCTATCACTCACCCCTAAGTTTTTACATCTTCCCATGGTGCAAGTCTATGGACTAGTCACAATTATTGTGTTGCAGAATTTGTGAGTGCTCAGGAGACACATGGGGGAGAATCGACAACCCTAGTCATCCTGGAGTCTCCTTCATTTTGATGGCTATCTTTTCTGTCCAGACATTATAGCTTGTATAGGTAGAAGTGTTCTTGGTTATGTATCTTATTATTATATGTATTTATGAGCGTGTGTATATCGTAGATCTATATAATTGACTTCCAGATTCTGGATAGATTATGTTGATTTTAATGGTGATATTTATTATATTTGTGACTAGTCATTTAGGATAGGTACCCTAGGTTAGGTAATTGGATTGCTTGTAAGTGGGATCTAATAGGCGCCATAATGATTGGGACCGAGTCGTGACACCTTTTAGGATTGATTTATTCCTTCGAGTGTTTGAGAGGAGAGTTAGAGGAAATTCGAGATTTTGACTCAGGGTAGCATAACTGTTGTAGAGTATGAGCCCCAATTCTTTTAGTTACTATGCCATGCCTTATCTTTGATTCCTATAGAGGTGGGGAAAGTTCACAGATTTGTGAGAGGCTTGGTTTTCTCCATGAGATCCTATGTATTCTGGTCAGTTTTAGAGAGATCCTCCTTTTAGACTATTATAATAATGGCAAGGATGCATATGTCATCACCTAAACCTAGGGCCTAGTTGTAACACGGTGAATGAAGAGATCAAAGGCGCCTCACCAAACCCTCATAGCATTCCTTAAGTATTAAAAGGTAATTAAACAAAGTTGAGTGAAATTTAAAACTGGGGAAAGGGACTAAGGGAAATGTTCGACCATTGAAATCAAGAAACATGACAAATTAAGCTTTAATCATATCTCCTAAGTATACCATTCTACATAACAGACTTAGCGCGGCCTAGGACATATCCAAATCTTTCATATAGTAAAAAAGTCATGAACATAAGATAGAAAATAGAAGTCTCCAAAAATACAACTCAAATAACATAAATATCTCAAAGATACAAAGCATAACTATAGAGGTGAAGTCCCCAAATCTAAAGGTCTCACCAATCAACCACTAGTCTTGAATGTCAAAGCTAGCGATGTGCCTATAGGGGAAGAGGAATGTTGATCCCTACAAGGTGACATCATGTAGGAGATATATGTGTTAATATTTTTGAATGTACTAAGAATGTGAGGTACATCATTGAAACCATAAAAAACTATAGCCAAGGAAATAAACTCAATAGGAAGTAAAGATCAAAGCATCAAACGAAAACATATTTTGAGGGGCATAAAACTCAAATACGTACTTTGTAGGAAATGAATATAGTGGATATATAAGACCATGTGAGCTACTAAATGGGATCCAACATAATCACCTACATTTGCATGGAGAAACTACTTGCTGGGTAGAACTCTATCAAGTTAAGCATGCATATCTTAGTTTAACTTTGCTATTGTGGATCTACTAACTTAGCCAACAAGGGTTCCTATGGTGGCACATAGTTAATGGACAAGAGGTTGCTTCTAAGAAGTCCTCACTGAACCCCACCACAAGACCTCATTCAGTGCTAAGTTAATCCCACAGAATACATTAAAACTACCAGCATGGCCACACAATTATAACTTAGAATCATAAGTAGCAATGTGTATGAGTAGTGCATTAAATTGGAAGACACTCAAGTGAGATATGACCTTTCATGTTAATGGTCCATCATAAATATCATTAAGGACTTTGCAACATGCTTACACGTTTGACAACTTTCTTTACTTTAAAACTACTTTTTGGACCTTCTCATAAACATCATGCAAAAATAGTATTAATTTAGTGGACTTAGTTAATGACTTTAAAATCATATGCTTTAAGAATATAATGCAAGATCATAATAAAATTCATCAAGTTAAAACCATGTTTAAATAACCCACATCATTATTGAAAACAACCTATCATGAAATCATAGTATCTAACTTGATAAACATAAAAACTCGTAGTACATCATCGCACTACATCACTGAGTCAAACATTCATTATAATATAGTATTAAAATAGTATTTGAATTATGTTCATGAAACTCATAATTTTCAAGGACTTAAAAAAAGGTAAAAAGGAATCATATTTTGTCTTTGTGGGTGAAAAGACCTAATTAAGACCTTAATGAAAGACTTAAAAAAGTTAAAAAGAAAGCATTTGGAAACCCTAATCCTTGCATTTGCTTTGAGAATGATTTGCCTTAGAGAATTTTGGAATGGGAGAATGAGAGTGAATAAGAGGTTTTAGGGTCTAATATGGGAGGGAAAATAATGCTAAAACAATGTAGTGTCATGTTTAGGATATGAAGAAGGGACAAAAATGTCCTTCATTAAAACTGTTAGATTCTAGACCATGACCCCAAATGGGTCATAAACTGATCTATGACTCTTACAATAAGGTCTTGTCCTGTTGATGTTTTAATCTTTTGAAACTTGTCTCTAAAGCCCAATGTATGACTTTAATCTATGACTAGTACAATGAACTATGTGTTGTAGAAACCTTTCATGGTTTCCTTTTACACTTCGAGAAAATTTTCAATCTTCTGAATCTTAAAATACAAGACCAAACTATGGTCTATAAAATGATCTATGACTCATCCTGTACTTAATAGTTCTAACTTCAAAAATCAGATTTACCATTAACCTAAGGCATCTACTACAAACCCTTTCTACGATTTGTAGTTCTATTTACAGACCATAAGCACCCTTCATATATAGCCCTTACACTTAATCAAATTTCCATTCCTAAAGATCCCATCCACAAGGCCTATTAGTCATATACTTTTTCCTACAACTTTTCTAGTTCCACTTCTTCTGCATTTTCTAAGTTACAGGCCCTTATAGCATAGTTCATAATTCGAGAGTAGTTTGGGGGCCCCAAGAGGGCATGAGCTTCTGGTCATCTGGAACTTCATCATGAGGTAGGGGGTTATATCGAGGAGGTAGTACATCACAACATTCGGGTTTGGTGCATGCTTTATTGCTAGATTCAGAGGGTGGTTCTAATTTATCTAATATTTAGAGATCTATAGGTTAGGGTGGCTGCAATTCCTCCTAGTTTTTGGATCACTAGCCCACTCTGAGGTCTTGTTATGGTTTAGAAGATCTTGATTACATTATTCGATAGTATACTTTGCAGACTCACTCTGGGATACATTGTAGCTATTCAGTAGTACAAATTAGAGATTCAACACCTTCAGCTAGAGATCAAACACCATCGGTCAAGGGATGTGGTAGAGCTCAGCCTGGTAGAGGTATATTTTACCTATGTCAAAAAAAATATTTTTTTATGGAAATTTCACAAGCAGTGGCTGTCCGCATTCCCTGCAACGCGGATTGGACGCGCCATAGGTCAAACGCCCCCCTTTTTCACTCAAGGACGATTGGGTAATTATGAAATGTCTATATATACATGAAAGCCTCATCCTTAGCCAATTTTTAACTCCAAAACTCACTAAAAACCTCTCCAATTCCTCTCTAATCTTCACCAAATTCTCCGTCCATTCTCAAGAATTTCAAGAAGTTTTCTTGAAATTTAAGAAAGCAAAGTCCAACCTTAAGTCTTCCTCCAAATTTCTTCAAGAAAATTCAAGTCTAAGGTATATGGGTCTTCATCCATGGGTCCTTTTACCCATGGAGGCTCAAAACTATTTTTATCTAATTTCTTAATTCTAATGACTAATTCTTTATGGATATTTTCTATTATCACTCCATTAAATGAAATATGTTGAAAATTTATTTATTCTTAATTTATTGATCCATGGGCTCCTACTAATGATTGATATTATGATATGCTTATTATATTAAAGCTTTGTAAGCTATGTCATCTTGAAAGACTTTAAAATATTAAAAGGATTTTTGAATGGTTTTCTTAACACCCAAATTGGGGTTTTTCAAGTATGTTGTTGGGTTGTATGAATGACTTCTTAAATGATTTTTATTTACCCCTTTCATCTTTCTTGTTGTTGAGTTCTATGAATTTAAGCTTAAATACATATACCCAACATTTTTTGACTAAGTTATGTGCAAATCTCTGATGTGATGAAGGCGTATGGTAGCACATATGATTTGTGAATGTTGTTGATGTTGAAGGAAAATTAAGCATGCTATGAGTTTATGAGAATATTATAAATGTTATGAATTATATGAAACCCTTTATTTGATATTACAATGTTATGGTTTGATGAGCTAGTTCATGAATGTTATGGAGGATGAGGTATATCAAGTATTATGTGAACTTCGTTGAAATATTATGAAAGCTACGTGTTGTTTTAAAGCCCTCCTTATGATGTTATGTTTTACAAGTTGAGTATGTCATGATTACCCTCATGTTTGTATGTCTAATCGAACTAGTCTTATGAAATTTAGCATGAATGAATAAAAGAAATGGGAGTCCCCACCTAGTTATGATCATGGGGCTATGATGACCTGTTAGTAGAGGGATATGAAATAATGACCCGTTAGTAGAGAGATATGATGATGATGCTAGCCGATAGTAAAGGCTTAGCCAAGATTATGATGCTATCCAATAGTAGAGGCTCAGCCAAGGTATAGGAGCTATCCTTATGTTTATGATTAATGTTCAAAATATTTGTGGGATAGGTTAGTAGAATTCTCCTCCATTATTTTACAAGGCTTATGGAATGGGTTAGTAGAATACATCTCCACTAATAAATTTCATGATTCCTCCATATGATTATTCCATGAAAGTTTACTTAGTACCGAGTAGACCTTGGGATAGATACAGAAGCTCCCCATTAAAAGAGGCGAGAGACCATTAGTAGAATCCCATTGTCCCATAACTACGTTCCATTATATGAAATAGGAATCACCCGCTAGTAGAGGTTACTTTCTAGACCAACTGATAATAGAGGTTGCTCAATAATAAAGCTTTTGTGGATCTACTTAGGCATTTTATGAGGCCACCTTGGCAAGTGACTTCCCCCTTTCCTTTGGTACAGGGAAAACATCCGTACTCCATGGCTTACCTCACATGGTTTATGTTGTTTAAAGGTTTCTCTCACATATTGTTAAGTTCTCCTTATGGTTCTAAGTTGTCCCTCTTATGATGATTAAATGGTTCCTTTTGTTATGTCCAAAGGTGATTTAAAGTTCCTATGATTCTTTGTTTCATAAATTCAAATGGTATTTTCCCCTATAGGTACATGATGATTTCTACAAGTGTATAAGGCATTCTCCATTGTGATTGCCAATGTTCCTTGTATAATAAAATAGTCTTTAATGTAAAGTGATGTATTTTTCACCAAACAATATTAATACATTAGTTATGTATGACACCTTATTTCTCACTATCTTTTATGAACTCCCCAAAGCTTTATGGTATATGTCATTCTTGATCTATGGTTTTCCTTATATTTGCTTATGTCACCCCATGTCCTCAAGATATTCTCTTATGATAATTTACGATGGTTCTTTATTATTATGACCTACGCAATATTCCTTACCTTCTTGTACAAGGTATATGGATACGCTACTCATGCCAGTTTATTATTTTTTTTATGAGTTATGCAAGTATGATTACCTCCACGTATGTTTTACCTTAAGCATTGATCATACATAACATATTGAGCTTACATCTTTCATTATGTTTATGTATTTTGATTACTATGACATGTTTCCTTTGTTGCATTGCACCGCACATACTCTATGTACTAATGCATACTCTATGCCTACATGATTTCGCCATGTAGGGACCAACACTCATCGATATCCTCCACGTGGTTAGCTTTAGATCATTAAAAGAAGAGAGTTAGTGAGTCCTCTAGTTCGGGGACGACACCCGATTTCTGTCTTACTTATGTTGAGACTTTATTCCACTTTACTTTATAGTTTGAGGGTGAGCCTTGAACATGTCTCGACCTCCATCCTATTCATGCTTAGAGGTGTTGCTGGATACTATGCTATTTACCTATAATTTGATGTTAAGATTTTATGGAGACTTATCCCTTAGACCCTATCCTTTATGTGATGCTATTTGATGCAATTAATTATGGTGGAATTTGATAAAAGTCTTAGGTCCCTAAATACCCCATAGCATGAGTCATACTTACTGCCCATTAGACTAATTTGATATGTGATTCATGTTTATCCTCTTCCTTATAACATTGCCATAGCATGAATCCAAAGCCCTGCTACCCTTAGAAACTATTTTCTATGTGCTTATCTATCTTTCATTATTTTCGTGAAATCAAGGATATGCAAACAATATGCAAAGAGGTTTTTTTTGGTTTCCTTCGAGCTTTCCATTTGCGTGTCACATCTAGACCCTAGTCTTGGGTCGTGACATGGGTCTCTCATCATCAAATTTCTTCAAATTTCTTCTTGAGTCTTCTCTATTAGCTAAGGTATCTGAGTTTGATTCTTGGTCCCTTTCAATCAAGAAGACCCAAACTCTTTTCAAGTGATTTTCATAAAATTTAGCTTCCTTTAAATGTTAATTTTCAATATTATGGTTTATTAAATTCATTTGACATATTGGCTATGTTTATTTATTAATTTTAAAGTGATTTAAGCCCTAATATGATGAATTGCATTGAAGTTATGAAGTTATGAA
>JAOTQJ010143892.1:0-35845 GCA_025642045.1 Solanum sejunctum | reverse complement strand
TAAGTTTCCCGGTTAAGCCTTAGTTTGGTTTTTTAAGTTCTTAGTGCACTGGTATTATTTTTATTATATGGTCGGCTTTGCCGCCTGAGTAATATATGGTCGGTTATACCGCCTAAATGATATATGGTCAGTACTGCCGCCTAAGTATTATTGTGTACTAAGGATTTATAAAATCAAAAGCCAACCAGCATCAAAGAGTTGGTATAGTGTGTGTAGTACATTCTAAGTCCTCTATAGTAAGTGTGTTGGCCTCGTCGAAGCTTCCAACAATTGGTATCAGAGCAAGGTTGTTCGGGACCATTTCTTTTGGAGGAAAACATCGATAAACGTTGGATGTTTACATCAACGTGTTAACACCAAGGCTTTAAGGTAGATTTTGTCAAATCACAGTTAGGAACTGTAAAAGCTCATCGGTCTGGGACCAAGCGTACTTGACGTTGGACGTTAGGATGACAGATCTTGCAAGCATGAGAAGTGGAATCAAGAAGCTTAATAACCACAACTATGGTTATTGGCAGACTTGCATAGAATCCTACCTACAAGGTCAAGATTTGTGGGACATAGTCGCTGGTAGTGATATAACTCCTCCATCCAAGGAAAATGCCAAATCCTTGAGAAGATGGAACATTAAGGCCGGGAAGGCTTTATTTATACTGAATACTACAATCGAGGAAGACCTATTAGAGCACATCCATGATGAGAAAACACCAAAGATAGCCTGGGAGACTTTGGAAAAATTATTTTCGAAGAAGAATGAAGCACGCCTCTAGCTTTTGGAAAATGAGCTTGCAAGTATCTCATAAGGAAGTCTATCTATTTCTCAGTATTTCGCCAAGGTGAAATATATTTGCCGTGAGATACCTCAGCTTGCACCTGAAAAGAAGGTGAGTGAGGCAAGGATGAAAAGAATTATCATCCACGGTCTAAGGTCAGAGTATAACGGATTTATAGCCGCTGTGAGAGGATGACCTACTCAACCATCATTGGTAGAGCTGGAGAATTTATTGGCTAACCAAGAGGCATTAGCCAAGCAGATGAATGAAGTAACCATAAAAGGCGAGGAGGAAGCGCTCTTCACTAGCAAGAAGAAGAAGGATTCACCTCGGGGACAAGGAAGGCCTATGCCAAGGTGGACAGGAGGTGGCAAGCATCACCCAAAGGAGAAAAGTAGCTTTTCAGGGGGAGCTCATGGAGAAGAAGACCAACAATGACAACCAAGAAAGCAGAATTATGGATGCGTTAATTGTGGTAGGAAATGTCACTTTGCTCGAGAATGTCGATTACCAAGAAGGCACTTTGAAGCAAATGTGGCCACCACCATAAATTAGAAAAACAAGGAGGAGGTATATATCAATGAAGAAGAGTGGGATGTTAAAGCTGGGTTTTCTCAAGAAATTAAAGAAAAGGAGTTGGAAGAGAACATGGAGGCACCAACTTTTGCAGCAACAATTGATTCGATAGTCAATTACAAAGAGGATTGGATCATCGACTCTAGGTGCTCCAACCACATGACTAGTGATAACAAGAAGATAATGGATATG
This sequence comes from Solanum sejunctum, assembly GCA_025642045.1. Taxonomy (NCBI): domain Eukaryota; kingdom Viridiplantae; phylum Streptophyta; class Magnoliopsida; order Solanales; family Solanaceae; genus Solanum; species Solanum sejunctum. The sequence goes on along the minus strand of JAOTQJ010143892.1, from coordinate 34,304 downwards.
ACAAACTATAAGGGAAAGAGAGTAGTGCTGATGGCAGACAACTCAAGATTGTCCATCTCTCATGTTGGCCAGTCGGTCGTTCCAAGGAATGGTCCTCAGCAACTCCAACTCGAGAAGGTTTACCATGTTCCTGGCTTGAAGAAGATTCTGCTATCAATTCCTCAATTTACTGCAGAAGAAAAATATGTACTTTTTGGGCTAGAAATTATGGCAATATTTACAAGATTGGTACACCTATCATGGAAGGAAGAAGGAGACAATCAGTCTATGTCCTCTCTGCCGAGTCTGCTTATGTGGATAAAGCTCAGAGGAGTGAGATAGGTGATCTATGGCATGCTCGTCTTGGACATGTCAACTACAGTAGATTGAAGGAAATAATATAGAAGCAAGTATTTAAGGGGTTTCCTCAAGTGGACATCCGGACAGACATAGTCTGTGCTAGTTCTCAGTGTGGAAAGGCTCATCAATTACCATATAAGGAATCAGAGTATCATTCCAAGACGCCATTGGAGCTCATACATTCAGATGTCTTTGGCCCAGTCAAGCAAATATCTCTTAGAGGTATGAGGTATATGGTGACTTTTATTGACGACTTCTCAAGGTACGTTTGGGTTTACTTTATGAAGGAGAAGTCTGAGGCATTTTCGAAGCTCAAAGAGTTCAAGGAGAAGATAGAAGGTGAACTCAACATGAAGATTCAGTGCCTCCGTACTGACAATGGAAGAGAGTATTTATCAAATGAGTTCACTACATATCTTAAGGAATACAAGATAAAAAGACAATTGACTTGCCCCAATACTCCACAACAAAATGGAGTGGCGGAGCGTAAGAATCGTCATCTTGCTGAAACTTGCCGAAGTATGCTCCATGCCAAGAATGTACCTGGAAGGTTCTGGGCCTAGTGTATGAGGACAGCAGCCTATATCATTAATAGGCTGCCTCAACCCAAGCTAGGGTTCAAGTCGCCACATGAACTGTTATGGAAGATGAAGCCAGGAGTCGGCCATCTCAAAGTATTTGGCTATGTTTGCTATGTCTTTGTGCCTGATCATCTAAGGAGAAAATTTGAGAAGGAGGTGATTCAATGCATCTTTGTTGTTTATGATGATGTATGGAAAGGCTGGAGATGTTGTAATCCAACCACAGGAAAGTGCCACACCTCAAGAAATGTAGTGTTTGATGAAGCTTCTGCTTGGTGGTCACCTGAAAAGATCGAGCTTCCAGAATCTCATGGTTTAGAAGAAGATATTCCAGAAAATAAAGCAAAACATGAAGAGAAATTATTGGATCCAAGTGAATTTCACTCAATACAAGAAGTTCTGATGGAGAACGAGACACAAGAACAAAAGGACAGAACAAGCTCACTAGTAAGGGATAGAAATCCATGGCAAATAGGTGTACACTATATATCACCAGAAAAAGCAAGGACGAGTCAATTGGATGAGATAGGCAAAGAAGAATATCCGCCAAGAAGGTCAAAGAGAATACAAAAGCCGAATCCCAAATATGCTAATGTTGCTTTAGTGGGAGATATCAAAATCAAGGAGCCAAACTCATTCGAAGAAGCTAATAAAAGAAAAGAATGGAGAAAGGCAACAAGGTGGAAGAATTTCAAAGAAGGTTTGGAATGACTACGAGAACCGTGATAAGAGAAAGTAATCGTTGAGGGGGAGTGTTAAAATTATCATCTCCTACTTTCTCTAATTATCTAGAATTGTCCGAAAGGTTCTAGAGATGTAGAGAATTCTCTAGAAAAATATAGAAGGTTCTAGAGATGTGTGGAGTTCTTTAGAATAGTTTGGAAGACTTCGGAACTCTGTAGAATTCCGTGGAAATGTGTGGATCTTGCAAGAAGGCGGTGGGAGCTTCTAGAAGACTCTAGGCTAGTATAGACAATTCTTGCCATGTAAAATATCTAAGATATTTTTTTAGTAAGTTTCTAGGAAAGTATTCCTTTATAAATATCTAAGATATTTATGTTGGAAGATTCTAGGCCACTACTTGTAGCCATTGGATCAAAATGATCCTAACCATCCATTTAGGGAGGGGACTAGTATAATTACCCCCTTAGGTTTCTCATTTTCATTATCCAAAAAAAAACAAGAGAAATCAAGCAAGTAACAAGACAATCAAGTCTTGTAAGCATTCAAGAGTTCTTTAATAAAAGTATTCTCTTCTCTTAAGTTTTCCGGTTAAGCCTTAGTTTGGTTTTTTAGGTGTGCACTAGTGTTATTTTTATTATATGGTCGGCTCTGTCGCCTGAGTGATACATGATCGGTTATACCGCCTGAATGATATATGGTTATAAATCCTTATTGTGTACTAAGGATTTATAAAATCAAAGGCCAACCAGTGTCAAAGAGTTGGTATAGTGTGTGTAGTACATTCTAGGTCCTCTATAATAGGGGCGTTGGGCTCGTCGAAGTTTCTAACAATATGCATATGATACATGGACATGAAGGCATTCCTCTCCAGTGAAAGCTTCTACATCTTTCTTAATCTCCATGACTGAATTTCCAAGATCATGGTTAATGATTTGAAGCACACGAATTTACTTTAAAGTGTCTATGTAACCAATTGCATAAGGGATTTCTGTAAGCTTGTATCAATGTTGTGGTATAATTTCCTCAAGCTTGGGAAAAGTTTTCATATCAACTTGCCATTCTGAAAATTTGACATATTCCAAACGCAATGTACTAAGACTATCATATATGTCCTCACTTGCATTCCACTTGTCCGCCACGAAATCACAGTCGATCATCTCCAGAATTGCTAACAATTTGATTGATTGTAACTAATAATGAAATAATGAAGGAAATGTGTGTGCATGTCCCATCTTATTCTAAGTCTCTTAATGAATCTCGTTGGGTCGTACTTTATTTTTGACATTATGGCTTTGATAATTTATCGTGCCCTCAACTCTTCCAAATTTAGTATATTAATAGATTCCTTGTGTCTTTCTTATCACGGTAACATAAAATATCAAGTACCTCATAACAGAGGTGACTTTTTTAGCATCCATATGTGCCAAATTGAACTATCACATTCTCACAGTGTATGAGTGTACTGTGTTGATATTTTAGTATATGATAAAAGAAATCATAGTAAAACAACTTTCAGCATAAAGGATTAAGACAAACCATTTAATCTTGATGCGGTAACATCTGTAGCAACTGCCTTGACTTGGGAAGGGAAGCTTTTTTGCTCTAAAGCTGAACAGCTGTGAGCAATATAAGGTATTATTTCTTGTTCGATAGTTTTCTAAAGGAGCGTAATCTATATTACTACTCCGAATGAATGCGTCATTTTGCTCTCAAGAGTGGTTTTTTATGCGGCAGATCTTTTTAATTGGTAAGGATTGGCTTTTAGAAGGGTATTATGATAATTTAACTTTTAAAGAATTAGTAAAAAAATATTTAAGTGAAGGGTATTTATGTAATTTAACTTTAGATTTTTAGAGTTGGTTTTATTAAGGTAGTATAGATAGATAGAAAGATTTGATGTGCGTTTGTATTAATTTTGTAAGATATAGGATTTGGCATGAGTTTGGGAAAATGCAATAGATCTTTGCTATTTTGAATTTTTACGAGCCCATCTACAGACCATGGTTTGGTCCACAAGGCAGAGATGGTGTTCATAGATAACGTAAAGTGACTTGGACAAGGAGATTTTAAAAGGATGATATGTGATCCATAATTCTGAAGATGACTCATAAAACATGGGTCATGGATGAAACACGGTGCATCATTGATTAGGACTACGATAAGAGAATAAGGGGTTGTAATCAAAGTATGAGCCATAAAAAGACATTTGTAAATGTGATGTGATGTCAAAATAAAGTACATTTGATACCTAAAAATTGAGATTTTGTTTGTTCCCAATGCAACATTTATGGTTTTTATGTGTCTTTGTATTTGTTTTTACAACAAAATTAGGTTGGCACAATTTTAAGAAAAGTTGCAGGTTTTACTGGTTTTTGAAGACATACGAGACCTTCTACGAGTTGTAACCCAGTATATAAGTCGTAGAGGTAGTCTCGTGGAGATTTCTAGTGTTGAAGCAAAAGCTGAAGTTCAACCAAATGAAACCCTATTACGAGTTATAGATCATTATCTGAGTCGTGTTGGAAGGTTTCATAAAAAATTTCAGTGTTTTCTAGTGTTGGACCAAGTGCTACAGATATGGACTACAAGAGGGCAATACGAGTCATAGATCAGACTATAACTCATGAAGACGTTTCGTAGAAGTGAAGTCAAAGATCCAAGAAGCTGAACACGAAAGCCCGATTACGACTCATGACCTTAGTTACGAGTCATAACTTCAAATCGTAGGGTGCGCCGACCAATTTTTCTAATTATTTTAGGGACTTATTTGTAAATACTAGAAATAGTAAATATTAGGTCATCAAGCGCAGTTTTTTATAGTTTCTCAAAGATTTCTAAGAGGATAGAGTAGAGAGCACAAAATTAGAGCATTTTTAGGGTTTTAGATTAGGAGACTAAATATTGGAGAGGAGATTCACTTGTGGATTCAATTAATCCTTTTATCTTATGATTCTCAATACAAATTGGGTTTTTTTATTCCTCAATTTTTTGGGGTAAGTGATTAAACATGTCTTCTCTATTCATTGTTTCTTTATTTTCCCAAAATATGAGTAGCTAAACCTACAACTTGGGGTTGTGGGAACCATGAAGATCTAGCCAAAAAGACCCTGATTATTTGTAATTCTTAGAATAAGTATTTGCATGTATTAATCAATTCTCTTCATTTTGCATGTTTTCTAGTGGTGGTCAATATTAGAACTCACCTAGTGTTTTCTTCCCAATCCAGGTGGTAATGAATAGAAAAAGAGATTGAATAACAGGATTCGATGATGTGTTCTCATCTAATCAATTGAATTAGACCAAGGGGAGATTGACTGGGACTATGTATAATGGTTAGTATAGTACACTATGGAGATGGGCCAAGTCCTATAGTGAAATTGGACCTTCACCTTTGACAATAAGGTTGAAAGAACTTAAATTACCGGCCTGCATGCAATATTGTAGTTGACAATTGTGATATCCGAGGATGTAGAGCTAGTGAATCATGGAGACCACAGTACATAAGTTGCTCTTCGTTATTGATTGTCTTCAATTTTTGTTAGTTTAGTTTAATTTCTTATCAATCATTGTACCCCCACCCTTTTGGGAATTGAGTTAGTTAATATTTGAATTGTTTATTATTGAACCAATTTATGAAGTCTTCGCATTTCTTGTGGAATTTGACCCTAATCTTGGTTAGAAGTATTACTCTGATTGTCGCTTTGACATCAAAAGAGAGGTGTATCTTGAGCGTGATAAAAAAAAATGGTTCAGTTGTCGTGGAATACGACGAGACTTTGATTGAATTCACTAGTAGTATAATTCAAGTATTAATTTCTTAGTTATCTTGTATTTTACTTTTGTTTTTCTTTTTGTTTATATAGTTGTTTTGTAGGGTATACTAGGTATTGCATGCACAATACAAGGAGTCAAGGAAATCCCTTAGCTCCAATTGATGTAGAGATCCAATGGGTTACAAGAGGAATGGCTCAAGCAAATGTTAATATCGTCGTTAATGAAGATATGAATCGAAATATCGATGTTGATGATAGGGATGACAATCCACCACCATTAGAGAATAGGCCACAACCAAGTGACTTTAATAAGAATCCTTATGGATGGAATCAATATAGATTGAATCCCATGGACGTGGATGTAATGAGAGCTATAGTTTTTCCACCACTACTGGCCGATACTAAGTTCACGATTTCAAGTGGATTGCTTCAAATGCTTCAAAATCATGGTCTGTTTGTGGGTCTACCATCCGAGGATCCTCATAACCATTTGCATAATTTAGATTTTATTTCCAATAGCGTGATGGGGATGTAAAATCTTTCTATGGATGCTATTGGATTGCACATTTTAACACTATATCTTACTGGTAATGCAATGATGTGGCTATCAAAACTTCCACAAAGCTCAATCACCAGTTGGGCAGATTTACAAAGGGCCTTTTTTGAAAGGTATTTCCCGAGGTCAAAGAAGCTCAAATTAAAAGATCTAATCAACAATTTTGAGCAATTACTTGGTGGTTCAATTAGTAGAACGTGGGAGAGATTTACAAAGTGTTTGAGAAGCATCCCAGACCACAAAAATTATTAATGATGCCTCACTAGAGATCTTCTACCATGGCCACAATGAAAATAGTCAAGCTTGTGCCGATACTATAATAGGGGACATGCTCTTGGATCAACTGTTCATAAGGATCACTAACAGAATGGAGCAAGTTGTCAAAACCAAGCATGCATAGGGGCAAAAAAATGGGCATCTACAAAAAATTCTTGTTCCACAAGTGTAGGTTCGGAGAAAGCGAAGATCAACGAGTAGATTATACAATAGCTTTCCCAAATTCTCATTGATATGGAGGTTATGATGATACAAAGTAAAGAAAGAGTGCATGTTGTAGCCCATCAAGCTCCTTGAGTGCCTAAGTGTGGAGAGCATTATTAAGATGAGGATGCTTGTTTTGTAAGTAATCAAGCATTGGGTTTCTAGAACAATGCCCAAGGGCCCAAATCGGATTATTGGCGCTAAGGTTGTGGGAACCAATATCGGAACTATAATAGAGAAGGTGCTTATAAAGATAACCAAGGTGGTTATTATGTGAGGAATAGGATTCTAGAACCTGAGTGGGGGCAAAGAGATGGTTTTATAAATGGTCCATATGTGCCTCCCTATAATGTGATGTCGGGGTTTGCAATTTGAGGATTGGAGAGATGTTTGACCAATAGATGATAAAGGACAAGACATAAGATGAACTTTAAAGGGAATGAAATCCAACATCTCTAGTATAAACCAAAAGATAAAATCCCATTCAATGGCCATTAAGCAACTTTAGTAATAATTTGGTCAAGAATCTACTCAATAGAATCAATGTCAGAAAGGTATATTGCCAAGCAATACAGTTCAAAATCAAAAGTATGAGGACCATTGTATGGCAGTCACGACTAGGAGAGGTAAGAGTACCATTGATCCTCTGATGTTGGTAAGTGAGGATTATGTGAATGAAGATATAGTTGTAGAAAAGGTTATGAATAAAGGAGAAGAGAAATAAAGATGTGATAAGTAGTGAAGCGGTGGAAGAGCCAAAGAAGTATACGATTGTCATAAGGCCTCCTCCTCCCTTTCCCTAAAGACTTAAACAAAAGGATGAGGAGGATAATTTTAAACATCTCCTCACCATGTTGAAGTAACTATCGATTAACATCCCTTGTATTGAAGCATTAGAGAAGATATTGGGTTATGCAAAGTATATGAAAGACTAGGTTACGAAGAAGTGGACTGTGAGTCAAGAGGTTTTTAAAGATCTCCAACATCGTTATGCTAGCACTACCAAGTCATTAGCTTAAAAGCATGAAGATCCAAGTGCTTTCACTATACCATGCACTATAGGAGACGTAGAGTTTGCAAGTGCACTTTGTGATTTAGGTGCTATCATCAACTTGATGCCTCTAGAGCGTTTCACGAAGCTTAATTTGCGTACTCTTACTCCTACTAAGATGTGGTTGTCAATTGCAGATACAACAATCAAGAAACCTATGGGTTTACTTTACGATGTGTTGGTAAAAGTTGAAAATTTTATATTCCCTGCAGATTTTGTTATTCTTAATTATGAGGTTAATTTTGAAGTTCTAATTATTTTGGGAAGGCCTTTCTTAGCTACCGATCGCACTTTGGTTGACATGGAAAAGTGTTTCCCACATTCAGATTTGGTGAAGATGATGTTGTGTTTAATGTGTATCAATAAGCAAGGAAGGACATTAATGTGAGAGTGGTTTCCGTTATCGAGACTATTGATGATAATGAGTCAGAGGTATCACTTAAGCTATGATACAATGTTGAAACTTTGGAGGCAATATTGATGAACTTCGACAGTAATGGTATCCCAGATTATGAATAGACAATAAATTCTCTTGGGGTGTAGTTCTATCCTAGATACAAAACTAATTTATAGCTAGATTTGCAAAATCAGGAGACACCATCCACAAAGCCCTCTATGGAAGTACCACCGGTGTTAGAATTGAAGGCACTTCTATACATTTGAAATATGCATTTTTGGATGTGAACAATACTTTATCAGTCATCATAGTTGTAAACTTGAATGATGAGTATGCAAATGCCCTTGTCATAGTGCTCAAACAATTTAAAAAAGCCATTAGATAGACTATTGCATATATTGTTGGCATCCCTCCTAGGATATGTACAAACATAGTTAAGCTAGTCAAGGACTACAAATTAAGCATTAAACATCAAAGGCGCCTGAATCCTCCTATGCAAGAGGTCTTTTGCAAAGAGATCATTAAATGGTTAGATGCAGGTGTAATCTATCCAATCGCCGATAGTGAATTGCTGAGCTTGGTAAAGTGTGTTCCAAAGAAAGGAGGTATCACAATGATGCCAAATGCTAATAATGAATTGATCCCTATAAGGCTAATTACATGATTTTGAGTGTGTATGGATTATAGAAAGCTTAATGCCTCAATAGAGAAGGATCATTTCCTATACCATTCATGGATCAGATGCTTGACAAACTAGTAGAAAAGGGGTGGTATGTATTTGTTGATGGGTATTCTAGCTATAATCATATCATCATGGGCCTGGAGGATCAGGAGAAAACCACTTTTACATGTCCTTATGGCACCTTCACATTTAAAAGGATGCCATTGGGTTGTGTAATGATCCAAAAACATGTAAGAGATACATGATGTCCATCTTCTCAGATATGGTGGAGAGTACTATTGAGGTCTTCATGGATGATTTTAGTATCGTTGGAAACTCGTTTGATGATTTCTTGGCATACTTGCATGATGTGTTGCAAAGATATGTAGAAAGTCATCTGGTGCTAAACTGGGAAATATGTCATTTCATGGTTAAAGAGGGTATTGTTTTGGGTCATAGAATATCTAGCAAAGGCATTGAGGTCGATAGGGCTAAAGTTGAGGTGATTGAGAAGCTTCCACCACCTGTCTCAGCCAAGGGTATAGTAGTTTCTTGGGAAATGTAGGATTTTATCGAAGGTTTATAAAAGATTTCTATAAAATTTCACACCCATTGTGCAAATTATTGAAGAAAGATGCTAAGTTCATGTTTGATGATGCATGTAGGAAAGCCTTTGAAGAGTTACAAAAGTGGTTGATATTAGAACTAATTATTGTAGCTTTAGATTAGTCCAAGCCATCTGAAATCATGTATGATGCAAGTGGGGTTGCTTTAGGTGTGGTATTGGGACAACACAAGTAGAAAGTATTACATCTCATATATTATGATAATAAAGCCCTGAATATGGCCCAAAAGAATTACACTATCACAGAGTAAAAGTTGCTTGCATTGGTCTTCGTATTGGAAAAGTTCTATTCATATTTGTTGGGAGCCAAAGTAATGGTGCATACAAACCACTAAGCACTTAAATATTTGATGGATGAAAAGGATGAGAAGCCAAGGTTGATAAGATGGATACTTCTCTTGCAGGAGTTCAACTTTGATGTCATTGATAGAAAAGGAACAAAAAATCAGGTTGCAGATCATCTATTCAGATTAGAAGATGGGGCAATGATAAAATTTTATGATGGATTAGAGATAAATAGTTCATCTCCTAATAAAAGAGTGTTGGCTACATAGTATGATCTTATACCTTGGTTTGTAGATTATGCAAATTATTTGGTGAGTGATATCATATGACCTGACTTAAACACACATCAATGTTAGAAATTTATGCATGATGTGAGGAAGTTCTTTTGGAATAACCTATACTTAATCTATGTATGTGCTGATGGGATTATTCGTCGCTGTGCTCCTGAGGTTGAAATGATGAGCATACTTGAGGCATGCCACTCATCACTAGTAGGTAGACATCATAATAGGATTAAAACAGCCTATAAGATTTTACAATGTGGGTATTATTGTCCCACAATCCACCAAGATGCCCATGACTATGCCAAAGCTTGTGATAGGTGTCAAAGAGAAGGTAGGGTTACTCGCAAGCATGAGTTCCCTCTAAATCCTACTTTGATGATAGATTTGTTTGATGTGTAGAGGATAGATTTCATGGGAACAATTATTAGCTCATATGTAAATAAGTGAAACGACCCCCAAAAGTGCCCAAAAATATGCCTCAAAAGTTCTTGGATTCATACTTTTCATATACCTCAAAATCTATTTGTGAAATCAAAAGCCTGACTTCATATTCTTGATCAACAAGCAAAATTGAGTGAGGAATGAGTCTAAACCCAATGTTAGAGAGACCGAATAACAATTTCAATTTTCAAAATTGCAATTTCCAGAGAGGGTTCATGCCCCTAGCACGATGCACCTTGGTCGCGCCCCTGTGTTATTGTTGCCCTATTTTTGTTACTCGGTCCAAGGCTTTTGGGTCTTGGTCCTAAGACTTCCCATATATGAAAATACCTACACTTAGCCATATTTCACCTTTATATCATACAAGACACTCCCCAATACTCACTAAAACATTGAGACAAATATTTCACTCAAAATTCAAGTGCCAAAACTCATTTCAGATCTTAAGAATTTCATCCAAACTTTAAGTCTCCATTCCAATCTTCATTGAGATATTCTCCAAAGGCAAGGTATGTAGGTTTCAACCATTGGTTCCTTTCACCTATGGTGCCCAAGCTTCCTTTTCACATAAATTGCATAATTCTAAGTTGATCTACTTATGGTTCTTACTTATTATGAATTTTACTATGAACTATGTTGGGTTTTCATAAAAGTTTAACTATTTAAGCATGTTGTGAGCTATAAATCATTGATCTATCTTGAGATTTGATGAAGGTTTATGATGTACATTGCATGATGGTACTACCAAGAGATGGTAGGTAGTTCTACATTAAATTTTATTACATGATTTCACTTTTGAATTACACGATCTTATACAAGTATTATACACATACCAAGTGTTTGATGAAATGTCCGAATTATATTTCTTGAGCTGTTGAAGGCCTAATGCATGGGATACGAGTTGAATGACTTTAAGATGATGAAGGGATGGTATATATGTGTTGATGTTATTATATCTATCAATAGTGTTGTGAGTTGACCATAGCCAATTGAGTGTGATGCCTCAATCACTCAGATGGGGGTGGTATGCCATCAACCAATTAAGGGGTTGGTTACCTTAATCACTTCCGGCGGAGGGTGGTCATGTCCGTCAACCAATTAAGGGGTTGGTATGTCAATCACTTCCAGTGGAGGGTGGTCATGTTTGTCAACTAATTTACTGGTTGATACCTCAATCACCTCGGATAGGGGTGGTATGGCATCAACCATGTGAAGGGTTGGTACCTTAATCACTTCCGATGGAGGCTGATCATATCTATCAACCAATTGAGGGTTTGGTACCTCAATCACTTCTAAGGGGTAGTATACATTGAATTCCAAGTACTAAGTTGCTTGATCTATAATGATGGTCTCTTTCTCCACATGTAATTTATACTATACAAGCACATTTTACTTCAAACATCATTCATATATGACATATTATTAGTATGATATCCATGGCTTATAATATTGCATGTTGTTTGTGTTGTCTATCTCTTGTTGCATTGCATTATACATACGTAGTACATTCAAACGTACTAATACATACTCTATGCCTAGTACTACTACTCAAGCAAGTTTGGTGAGTCCTCAATTCCAGGGATAATGTATTTGATGTTATACTAAATACAAAGACTATCTTTATTTTGATGTATGCTTTTGACTATGAGGGCAAGCTCGAAAAGGTTTCTTGGCCCCCGCACCTATCTATGTAGTAGAGGTGTTGTTGGGACCTTATAATGTATTAATACTATACTCTTATCTTATCTTATATGTTTCTATGGTATTAAAGTTGTCCCGTAGAACCATTTATCCCTATTTAATATCTTATGAATTTGTTATTTTGTTGATTTCATGACTAGGAAACAACCTCTCTACTTCTATGAGGTAGCGGTAAGGTCTGCGTACAATCTACCCTCCCCAAACCCCACTTGTGGTATATTACTAGGTATGTTGTTATTGTTGTTATTGTTATCATTTCCATGACCCAAGATGTGTACTGATATGCTAAGAGGCTTGTTTGGGGTCTATTCGGATTCCCCATTAGCTGTGTCATGACTAGGCCATAGGCTTGAATCGTGAAAAACTTGGTATCAGAGTGCTAGGTTGTTATTGGTCCTGTCCTTGCCATCCAACACACCACGTCGATTAGAGTCTTATTTATATTTGTGTGTGTGCCACAACTATAAGTACAAGGCTATGAGATATTTTAGCAAATGTTTCCCTTCTTATCACTCTATGTCACGAAATAGAAGTTAATGTAAGGTTTTCCACCTAACGATTGTTCTTTGCTATGTGAGATCATGTCTAACACAAGACAAAGAAGAGCTCGCACAACCAAGGAACAACTGGTTCATGAAGATCTCCGGGATACCCTCACCTTGCTTGCTCAAGTTGTGGCTAACCAAGAAAACCAAAGGGTCTAAGCCCCTTATGCTCCTACTCTGGCATCTAGGGTAAAGGATTTCGTGAGGATGAACTGTCGAAGTTCAATGGGTCTAAGGTGGATGAGGATTCTCAAGTGTCTAGTTTATGAGATATACAAAGTGCTATCTTTAATTGGTATGAGGTCGGAATAGAAGGCAGAGTTGGTGGGTTACCAACTCAAGTGGGTAGCCAAAATATGGTATACTCAGTGGAAGGAGGAGAAGGGGAATAACAATGTGATTCTTTGGGAGGAGTTTAAGGTAACTTTCCTCAACTTAGTTTTTACTCTTGAACTTAGGGAGGCCAAAATAATGGAGTTCATGAATTTGAAGCAAAGATCTATGAGTGTGAGGGAGTATTCCCTCAAGTTCAACCAACTCTCAAAATATGCTCCACAACTAGTGGCCGATCCATGGTCTAGAATGAATAAGTTTGTGATGGCTATATTCAGTTTGGTGAATGAGGAGTGTCGGGCCATTACGTTTATTAGTTACATGGATTTGTCCCGCTTGATGACTTACATTGTATAATTAGATGGGGAGAAATTAAGGAAGAGAAGGGGTTATGAGGCCAAAAAGGCGCATTTTGATGGTAAGTTCCAAGGTCTCAAGTGCGGCCTATTTCACCAAGGTCAAGCGTCCTCTCATGTTCCTAGTGGGGGATTTTCTAATGACTATCCAAAGCCACAAGGAGGTGGTGGGGTGGTGCCTAATGCTATGTGTCGAAAGTGTGGTAGGGCTCATGGTGTCCTATGTTTGAAGGACACCAATGCTTGTTCTGGTTGTGATGAAGTGAGTCATAGGGTGATGGATTACCCACGAAATTTCAACAAGGGTAGGGATGTCCTTCCTACATTTTAGGGTTCTAATGCGGTTCCTTTAGAAAAAGTAGGTCAACAAGGTGGTGCACCAATGCACAATTAGTTTTATGCTCTTCTAAGGAGGCAAGGTGTAGATGAAGTACCCAATGTTATCATTGGTATGTTAAAAGTCTTTGATTTTTATGTGTATGTATTAATAGACTCTGGTGCCACTCTTTCTTTTGTTACTCTTATTTCCAAAAAGTTTTATGTTAAGCCCGAATTGTTTTGTGAGTCTTATAAGGTGTCTACTCCCATTGGTGCATCTATTGTTGCTAGAAAGGTCTATAGAAATTGTCCTATTTGAATCTTGCATAAAATATTGCCTTGTGATCTTATTGAGTTATATATGGTTAATCTTGATGTTATTCTTGGGATGGATTATTTGCATGCATATTATGGATTTGTTGATTGTAGAACCCGTAGGATCAAATTCCAATTTTCAAATGAACCCGTCCTTGAGTGGGAGAGTCATAATGTAGTGGTCAAGGGTAGTTTTATTTCCTAAATTAAGGATTAAAAGTTGATCTCTAAGGGGTGTCTATATCATCTTGTGAGAGTTAGGGATGTGCAGGCCAAAGTCCTTCTTATAGAGTCGGTTCCAGTAGTAAATGAGTTCTTTCCTAGTGACTTTCCTGATGTTCCTCCCAAGAAGACATAGATTTTGGTATAGGCATCCTTTCCGATACCCAACCTATTTTCGTTGCCCTTACCATTTGGCCTAGGCGAAGTTAAATGAGTTGAAGGAGTAATTGAGAGATTTGTTGAAGAAGAGTTTTATTAGGCTAGAAAATTACCTTGGGGTGCATCGATGTTGTTTGTAAAGAAAAAGGATGGGTCTATTAGAATGTGTATTGACTACCAGTAACTTAATAGGGTCACCGTAAAGAATAAGTATGCCTAACAATGATTGATGATTTGTTTAACTAACTTTAAGGGGCTAGTAACTTCTCTAAGATTGATCTTCAGTCTGGGTATCATCAAGAGAAGGTGAGGGAGTGTGACATTACCAAGATGGCCTTCCGAACTAGGTATGAGCATTATGAGTTTGTTGTGATATTTTTTGAGTTGACTAATACACCGGTTATCATTATGGATCTTATGAATAGGGTCTTTCGACCCTACCTTATGTTTTTTGTTGTGGTTTTCATCAATGATATCTTGATCTATACTCATAGTGAGGAGGAACATGTGGCTCATTTGAGGTTAGTTCTACAATGGTTGAGGGAAGAGAAATTGTATGCTAAGTATGAGAAGTGTGAATTTTTATTGGAGGTTGCATTTCTAAGTCATGTAGTGTCGGGGTATACTATTAAGGTTGATCCTAAAAAGAGGGTTGTGATTAGAAATTGGCCTAGATCATTGACCCCATAGGATATTAAAGGTCTCTTAGGCTTAGCGGGTTACTACTAGAGATTTATGAATGGGTTCTCTTCTATTGCTTCTCCCATGACCAAATTGACCCAAAAGAATGCTAAATACGGGTGGACCGATGAGTGTGAAAAGAGTTTCCAAATTTTGAAAGACAAGCTTATGTCCGCTCCTATTTTATCTCTACCAAAAGGGTTAGAACGGTTTGTTGTGTATTCTGATGCCTCCCGAATTTGTTTGGGTTGTGTTTTGATGCCAAATGGTAAAGTGATAGCCTATGCTTCTAGGCAACTTAAGGTGCATGAAAGGAATTATCCTACTCATGATCTATGTTTGGCCGCCATGGTATTTGCTTTGAAAATTTGGCATCATTATTTTCATGGGGTGCATCTTTATATGTTTACTAATCATAAGAGTCTCCAATATGTGTTCACTCAGATAGATCTCAACTTGAGGCATAAAATGTGTTTAGAACTTCTTGAGGATTATAATATGAGTGTGCATTATCATCCCGGTAAGGCTAATACTGTGGACGATTCTTTGAGTAGGGTGTCTATGGGTAGCCTAGCTCATGTTGATTGTAGTGGCAAAGAGGTGGCTAGATAGGTCCATCGGTTGGCTAATTTAGGGGTTAGGTTGGAAGAGATTGATAATAGTGGTATTATTGTTGATGATGATTCAAAATCTTCCTTTGTTGATGAGATAAAAGCAAAGTAAGATCTTAAACTTCCTTGTTAGAATTGAAGGCCTTGGTAAGTGAAGGGAAGGTGGAGGTTTTCTCCCAAGGGGGAGATGATTCCCCTAGGTACCAAGGTAGGTTATGTGTACCTAGTGTTGATGGCTTGAGAAAGAAGATTCTTGATTAGTCTCATGATGCTTCCTATTATATTCTCCCCATTTCTACCAAGATGTATAGGGATTTGAGGGATATGTTCTGATGGGGAGGTATGAAGAAAGACGTTACCAAATTTGTATTCAATTATCATAGCTGCAAACAAGTCAAAGCCAAGCACTAAAGGTCAGGGGGCCTAACCCAAGATATATTGATTTCTACTTAGAAGTGGGAGGAAATTAACATGGATTTTATGGTTGGGTTGCCTAAGACTAGAAAAGGTTTTGATTCTATTTGTGTTGTGATTGATAGGATGATAAAGTCAACTCATTTTTTACCAATCAAGACTAGATATGGTACTGGAGATTATGCCAAGTTGTACATTCAGGAGTTGGTCAAATTGTATGGGGTACCCTTGTCTATCATATTGGATCGTGGTACCCAGTTTACTTCTCACTTTTGGAGGTCCTTCCAAAGATGTCTTGGTACCAAGGTTAAGCTTAGTACGACGTTTCACCCTCATAAGGATGGCCAAGACGAAAGAACTATCCACACTCTTGAGGAAATGCTTAGAGCTTGTGTTTTTATAGTTTAAGGGAAGTTAGGATGATCATCTTCCATTTATTGAGTTTGCTTATAATAATAGCTATCATTCTAGCATTGGTACGGGCTCCTTTTGAGGCCTTCTATGTTAGACATTGTACATAACAAGTTGAGTGGTCTGAAGTGGGAGAAATGGCTTTGTTGGGTCTGAATATGGTTATGTTGGGTATAGAGAAGGTAAGGTTGATTAGGTAAAGATTGAAAATAGCCCAAAGTTGTCAAAAATCCTCTGCCGGTGTGAGAAGGAGAGACCTTAAGTTTCAAGTTGGTGATAGGGTCTATTTGAAGGTTTCACCCATGAAGGGTGTGATTCGTTTTGCTAAAAAAGGGAAGTTGAGTCCAAGATATGTGGTTCCTTATAGGGTGATCAAGAGGATTGGAAAGGTAGCTTATGTACTGGAGTTGCCTAGGGAAATGGACTTAGTTTATCCAGTGTTTCATGTATCCTTTCCAATGGATGTTGTGGGTATTGTTGAAGACAACTTGATATATGAAGAAGTTCTAGTAGAGATCTTGGATAGATAAGTGAAAAGATTGAGGAACAAAGATGTGGATTCCTTTAAGGCCCTATGGAGGAATCAACAAGTCAAGAGTTCTACATGGGAGGCCGAGGCAAACAAGCAAAAGTGATATCCTTATCTCTATCATTCTAGTCAAGCCTAAGGTACTATGTCTAAGTCGTTTATGTGATTTCATATCTCACGTATGAGCCCTATATGTCAATTGCATGCATTCATGATTATGTTTACAAGTTCATGGTGATTTTAACACTTATGTCGAGATTTTTTAAAATGATGTTTAAGTGTGTTGTTGCATTCTTGTTGGAGCTGATTTCTTCATGATTACTCTTCTTATTTACACAACTTTGACATTCAGGTATGAATATTCCCAAGGGGAAAATATTGAAACAACCCCAAAAAGTGCCCAAAAATGTGCCTCGGAAGTGTCCAAAATAGTAATTTTCATATATCTAAAATTCGTGCGTGATATTAAAAATTTAACTTCACATTCTTTATAAGAGGGAAATTTAGTGGGAAATGGGTTCAACCCCAATTTTAGAGTCACCAAATCACAACTTCAATTTTCCAAAATTGCAATTTCAAGAGAGAGTTCGTGCCCCTAGCGTGATGCGCCTTGGAAGCGCCCCAGTGTTATTTTTGCCTAGTTTATGTTACTTGGTCCAAGGCTTTTATGGCTTGGGCCTAAGTCATCCCATGTGTAAAATTACCTATACTTAGCCATATTTCACCTTTATATTATACAAGACATTCCCCAATACTCTCTCAAACACTTAGACAAATATTTCACCCAAAATTAAAGTGCCAAAACTTATTCCGGATCTTAAGGATTTCATTAAAGCTTCAAGTCTCCATTTTAATCTTCATCAAGGAATTCTCCAAAATCAAAGTATATGGGTTTCAACCATTGGGTCCTTTCCCCCATGATGCCCAACCTTCCTTTCCAGGTAAATTGGATGATTCTAAGTTGATCGACTTAAAGGTCTTACTTATTATGAAATTGACGATGAACTTTGTTGGGGTTTCATATAAGTATGACTATTTAAGTATGTTCTGAGATATGAATCTTTGATCTATCTAGAGATTTGATAAAGGATTTTGATGTATATTGCATAATGGTATTACCAAGTGTTGGTAGGTGGTTTTACATTAATTTTCTTGCATTATTTCACTCTTGAATTGTATCGTCTTATATTAGCATTACACACCCACCAAGTGTTTGATAAAATATCTAGATTATGTTTCTTAAGTTGTTGAAAGCCTAATACATGGCATATGAGTTAAGTGAATTTATAATGATGAAGGGACGGTATATATTAGTTGATGTCATGATATGTATGTATATTATTGTGAGTTGACTATAGCCAATTGAGGGGTGATGCCTTAATCACCTCTGATGGGGGTGGTATGGTATCAACCAATTAAGGGGTTGGTACCTCAATCACTTTCGGCGGAGGGTGTTCATATCCGTCAACCAATTGAGGGGGTGGTACCTCAATTATTTCTGGTGAAGGATGGTCATGTCCGTCAACCAATTGAGGAGTTGGTACCTCAATCTCTTCCGATGGAGGTTAGTCATGTCCATTAACCAATTGAGGGATTGGTACCTCAATCACTTCTAAGGGGTGGTGTACCTGAAATTCCACAGAGCAAGTTCCTTAGTCTATAATGATCATCTCTCCCTCCATATGTAATATGTTCTATACAAGTATATTTTTCTTCAAGCATGATTCATACATGACATATTATTATTATGTTATCCATGGCTTATAATATTGCATATTGCCTATGTTGGCTATCTCATGTTGGATTGCATTCTACATACTTAATATATTCAAATGTACTAACTCATACTCTATGCCTACATGATGTTACCATGTAGGAACTGGATCCCTACTTGATCCTTCACCTCCTCATTGCTAACACTACTACTCAAGCAAGTTTGGTGAGTCCTCAATTATAGGGAAAATATCTTTGATCTTATGTTATGTATAAAGACTCTTTTTATTTTGATGTATACTTTTGACTATGAGGGTGAGCTCAAAAAGTTGTCTTGGCCCCCGCTCCTATTTATGTAGTAGAGGTGTTGTTGGGACCTTACGATGTATTAATGTTATACTCTTGGTCTATGTTTTTGTGGTATTAAAGTTGTCCCTTAGCCCCATTTATCACTATTTACTATCGTATGAGTTTGTTGTTTTATTTCTTCCACGATCAAAGATATATAATGATATGTTAAGAGGCTTATTTGAGGTTGCTTTGGGTTCCCCATTTGTCATGTCATAACTAGGCCCTAGGCTTGGGTCATGACAACAAGTACATCTTAGTTGCTATGGATTATATATCAAAGTGAGTGGAGGTCGTAGCACTGCCTAACAATGAGGGTAAAAGTGTCACAACATTCCTTAAAAGGAACATCTTCTCAAGATTTGATACTCCTCAGGCTATCATCAGTGATAGAGGCTCTCACTTCTGTAATAGACTCTTTAAAGCTCTTCTTGAAAAGTATAGAGTGAAACATAGGCGGGCGACGCATTATCATTCCTAAAAAAAGTGGGCAAGTAGAGGTGTTGAATAGGGAAATTAAACAATTTTTATTTAAGACTATAAATGCAAACTGAACAGATTGGTTTTGAAATCTAGATAATGCATTATGGGCATACCAGAGTGTATTGAAGACACCTATAGGCATGTCCCCATAACAACTTGTTTTGGGGAAGGCATGTTATTTGCCTGTGGAACTTAAGAATAAAGAAATGTGGGCATTGAAAAAGTAGAATCTAGATTGGAACGATGCAACTACCTCTAGATTGATCCTTAATGAGCTTGATAAGTTTCAATTAAAAGCATATCAGAGCTCGGCCTTGTATAGGTAAAGAATGAAAATAGAAATAACTACCGCATAGAAAACCAAACCAGGGGACTTGGTTCTACTTTTCAATTCTAGATTAAAGTTATTCCCTAATAAGCTCAAATCCAGATGGTTAGACCCTTTTGGGTAGCACGTGTCTTTGATTATAGGGCTATTGAATTGGAGAGACAAAATGGAGACACTTTCAAATTAAATGGCTAATGAGTCAAGCCATACCTTGGAAATGTAGAATAGATAAAGAAGGTTGAAGAATGGGATCTTGGGGAGTCTAAATACTCAAGACAACTATGTTGTCCCGCAACTATAAATCAGCCACTACTTAGAAGGCAAACCAAGGTGGACAGGCGCTTGGACGCCGAGGTATATTTTTTTGGCCCCTACTCTTATGTTTTTGCTTGATCTGGTGCATTGAGTACAATGATTAACTTTTTAGATGGGGTGTGGGTAGTTAAGGACCTTGGTGAAGTCTGAGTAGCTTTTCGTCCATAACTACCCCAAGTTAAGATCCCAAGGTTTTCCTACCTATGTTCTTTTTCTTCGTGAATATTTACTTTTTGTTAAACTGGCATGTTTAAAATGTATAGATAAAATATGTGGTATATGATACTTATACTTATGGCATACTATTTGTTTTTGACGTTTTATGCTATGATCTGAAAAATGGTACCCACCAAAAATATTTTGATTAGTAATAAATTACAACCATGCATATTTGAGTGTTTGGAAAAACATGTCTTGATGAGTGAGGGAAATTGAGTTATGAAATATGATATGTGAGTTTCTTGTTGATAATATATGCAATGACATGTGTGAGTGAGATTATTTTGCCAGATTCATGCATATTTTATGCTAATTTAGAACTTGCCCTGTTACTCTGAGTTGGATTGTATATTAAATGGATTAAGAGGTGATCCTAGGTCTTTGTTCTTTAAATTAGTCCACATCAATCAAATGATGTTTTATCCCTTGTTCCAAATATTTGAGCCTTACACGAACCAATTCTTTCTAAAATACCTATTAGCCTAACCTTGTCTAATGAAAAACCTTGAGATTAGCCTTGGTCTGTCCTTTAGCATTGTGAACCTTGACTGAGGCAAACGCCTCAGTTGAGGGAGGCTTCCAAAAGTGGCCCTAGTTTGGGGAACAAATATTGTGTACCTCAAAATAAGTTAAAAGTCTAAGTTGAGAGTGGTCAATGTAGAGGTAAAATCAAAAAAATAAGGTGGTAAATTGGGAATGAGTATAAAAAGAATAAAATCATGTACCAAGAGAAAATAAAAAGAAAACAATGCCTTAGATTGATATTAAAAGAAAAATGATATGTGAAAATGAGCAAAAGCTAAAAAATAAGAAGAAAATACCTGGAAAAGCTTGAATATGAAGAAAAAGGGAGAATAAAGTGAAATTGGTTGAGCTGATAATGTGAAGGTGATGAAAACCTTGGTTCAAGTATAGTCTTTAGTCACTATGTTTCCAAAAATGTCCTACCAAAACCCTACAAGCCTATGTTACAAGCCTAGAAAGTCCTAGAGTGATCCTAGTCTTATTGGTTGAAAATCTGTGATATTAGTCAATATGCATGAATACCTTTGAGAGTGTGAGTATGATTGCACAATCCAAGTTTTAATTTTTGAAATCATCATTGAGTGTGTTATTTGGGATTTCTTTCTATGAGGGCATCTGCATTGCATTACTAGCACTTGACTTGGTTAGTGATTGTGGATTATGGATATTCTTTTACTTGTCATAGTTGTATTGCTAGATGTATCATTATGTCTTGGTTTTCCAAAATATCTATCTGATTATGTTTTAGAAAGTTGGCGTGGATACCTGAGCCTAAATTGTACAAGATATATGCCATTAAGTTTTGTTATGTGTGTTGCTATGTTAACTAGTTATATTGAGTTGTCGCTTGAGGATAAGCAACAATTTTAAGTTAAGGGTGTTGATGCGTTGTCAAAATACAACATGTTTAATGCATACAACTTGAGATTTTATGTGTTCTTAAAGTGACATTTATGGTTTTATGTCTTTTTCTGTTTGTTTTTTACATGAAAAGCAAGTTAGCACAATTTTGAGAAAAGTTGCAGATTTTGCTAGTTTTTAAAGACATACAAGATCCTTTACGAGTCTTAGCCTAGTATACAAGTTATAGATTTAGTCTCGTGGAGATTTCCGATGTTGAAGCAAACACTGATGTTCAGACACATGAAATCTCATTACGAGTCGTAGATCATTCTATGAGTCATATTGGAAGGTTTCGTAGAAATTACTAGTATTTATCAATGTTGGACCAAGTGTTGCAGACATGAACTACAACAGAACAATAGGAGTCATAGATCAGACTATGAGTCATGAAAATATTTCATAGCAGTGAAGTCTAAGATACAAAAAGCTAAAGAAAGCTCGATTACGACTCATGACCCTGCTAAAGAAAACTCCCTTATTATTACGTGCGACTATCTCCACTATAGAAAGAAAAAGAAAAAATCCAGTAAAGTAACTGCTGGAATATCAACCCTTTCAATCTAACCCCCAATCTAGCCAACCAGTGGACCTCCCTAGCCATCCGTTTGCCACCATCATCAACATGAGCCAGGCTACCCATCAACACCCTATTCAAAGCATCTGTCAGTATGTTAGCCTTACCAGGATGATAGAGTACACTCATGTCATAGTCCTTAAAAAGTTCTAACCACCTTCTTTGCCTAAATTAGAGATATTTTTGAGTGAATACATATTGGAGGCTCTTATGATAGGTGAACATATCAACATTCACTCCATACAAATAATGACACCAAATTTGTAATGCAAATACCATGGCGGCTTGTTCAAGATCATGGCTAGGATAGTTCTATTCATGCACTTTGAGTTGCCTAAAAGCATATGCTGACTTTACCATTTTTAATCAACACATAACCCAAACCAATTTAGGAGGAATCATAATACACCACAAACCCCTCTAGCCCTTCAAGTAGTGACAATATAGGAGAGGACATAAGCTTATCTTTCACAGTTTTGAAGCCCTTTTCACACTCATCGGTCCACACAAACTTAGCCTTCTTTTCGGTCAATTTTGTTATGGTAGAGGCAATAGAGAAGAGTCCATTCACAAACCTCCGATAGTAACCCGCTAACCGCAGAAAGATTCTAATATCTGATGAGGTCAATGGTCAAGGCCAATTTCTAATCACATCCATTTTTTAGGATCCACATTTATTCTATCACCCGACACCACCTGACCTAGAAAGACATCTTCTTTCAACCAAAATTCACACTTATTATATTTATCATACAACTCTTCCCTCAACCTTTGCGAAACTACTATTAAATAAGCCACGTGCTCAAGGAGCATGTTTGATGAGGTACAAACCCTCCAACATGGTTGATGAGGTACAAACCCCCCAATATGGTTGATGAGGTACAAATCCCCCAATATGGTTATCAAGGTACAAACCCCTTGACGTGGTTGCATGGGCCTACCACCTCTCGAGCAATGCGATCCAGGTACAAACCCTTCAACAAGGTTACTCGAGCCTATAACCTCCCAAGCGAGGCTTGGTTAATTCCTAACACTATAGGGATAATATCATATATATACATTCCTTTATCATCATAAAGTCATTCAAGTCATAAGACATACATTAGACCCTCAATTCCTTAAAATACATAAATCGAACATTTTATCAAACACTTGGAGGATGTGTAGTGCTAGTGTAAGACCATGCAACTCAAGAGTGGATTCATGCTAGAAAATTCAATTTAAAACAATCAATAAATACTTGATAATGTCCTCACGATATATACATCAAAACACTTCAACAAATCTCACAATAAATCTTAGTTTTATAGCTCAAAACATGCTAAAACAATCATAATTTCATAAAATCCCAACATAGTGTACAGTGGAAGTCACAATAAATAAGATTCATGAGTAAATAAACTTAGATCATGCAATTTTAGGTAAAATAAAGCTTCAGAATCATGGGTGAAAGGAACCCATTAAAGAAACCCACATACCTTCACTTTGGAGAATCCTTAAAGACAATTAGAGATAGAGACTTGAAGCTTGAATGAGAATGTTAAGATTTGAATGAGTTTTGGGACTTGAAATTTGGAGATGAAATATTATGTAAGTGTTTGAGAGAGTATTTGAGAATGTCTTGAATGATATGATGGTAAAATAAGGATAAGTATAGGTATTTTCACATATGGGAAAAAGTTGTATACCGAGATAGAAAAATAGAGTACAAAAATACACAGAAGTGCACCCTTGGCGCATTGCGCCAGGGGCGCAAATCGCCACTAGAAGTCACATTTTTATGATTTTTGAATTTTGCTATAGTTACTCTTAAATCGAGGTGATACTTATATGCCACTCAATTTGATCCCCTATACAAGAATATGAAGTTAGATTTGCGATATCATGTACGGATTTTGAGATATATAGGAATTATGATTTCGGGCACTTTCAAGGCATATTTTTAGGCAATTTTCAAGGTCGTTTCAATTATAAAAGGTCCGTTGAATGGTTTTAATCTATTGCATCTCCATTGACCAAGTTGACTCAAAAGAAGTCTAAGTTTATATGGTCCGATGAATGTGAGAAGAGTTTTTAGACTTTGAAGGATCGGCTTACATCAACTCTTGTTTTGAGTTTATAGGATGTCTTAGATGGGTTTGTGGTGTATTATGAAGCTTATCAGATTGGGTTAGGTAATGTATTTGTGCAACATGGTATGCATCAAGGCAATTGAAGGTACATGGGCGTAATTACCTTACTCATGATTGAGTTAGCGGTGGTGGTATTTTCTTTGAAGATTTGGAGACACTATTTGTATGGGGTGCATGTTGATATTTTCACCAATCACAAGAGTTTGTAATATGTGTTCACTCAAAGAGACCTTATCAAAATTAAATGGTTATATCTCTTAGCACAAAATGAACTAGGTGGCCCAGGATCTATCAAATTGAAGTTCTTTGAACTAGCTTTCAATGCATCTGGTTTCACCTCATTCCAAGTTCCGGTCAAGAAGTGATGCCCTTTTTGTAAAGCCTATGTGTGTAGAGTTTTTTGAGATTTGATTAAGTGTGGTCTCACGGGAGGGTTTCACGGTCCATGAGACCTTGGATGGACTGTGAGACCTTCTCACCGCAACCTTGGCCAGAAATTTTATTCCGCTTCACTAATGGTTTTGTTTTTTGTAATTATGGCTACTCTCAAGGGACTTTTTTGACTTCCTATGCTATCCTAAGACCTCTAAATGACCTCAACTCTATTTCTCTCATTCAAATTCATTCTCACACTTAGAATTATGTTAAATTCTCTTAAAAACTCTCTCAAAGAACTCTTGTGAAAACTAAGCTTGGGAATCAAGGAAAAATCATTTTCTTCATCAAATTTCTTCTTGTTTCTTCTCCATTAGCTGATGTATGTGGGATTGATTCTTGGTCCCTTTCAACCAAGAAGACCTAAACTCTTTTACACTCAACTTCATGGAATTTTAGCTACTCTAAATTTGGATTTTTAATATTATTGTTTGTTAAATTTAATTGAAGTGTAGGTTATGCTAATTTGAAAATTTCAGGTTGATTTAAGTTGTAATATGATGAATTTGATGAAACTTATGATGTTATGAATGTGTGTGTCCCCTTTAAAGCTTGATTTGTGCATGGGTAATCCATATTATGATTTAAATGTGAATTTTACCAATGTACTTACTTGAATTTCATAATGTATTATTGATTTAAGTTTGAATCTCTATTACACATACTATTCCCATCTCATTCATAGCATATACATTCATAAGCATTAGATTTTATGAAAATTATAAAGTAGGTTAAGCCCAATTATGTTTATGTAAATGATTTTCATAAGATATTGGTTATGACAAGAATGTGATCACATAAATGTCTATTGTTATTAGCTATTTGAGCATATTGGGTGTTTGCACCATATTGTCACGTGCATGAGTTGTTCCTATGCATAAGAAGCATGATTATTAATAGTGAATAGGATTTTTAGACTAAATATGAATGAGTATGAAAGGTGATTGACCTTTAAGCCTAAATGTGCATTGAAATGACTATTGCCTCTTTTGAAAGCATGTAAACGTATAAGTATTCTCGTGGGATGTTTGACTTAGCACCGATGGATTAGAGGCGTCAAGGCTATCCCCGAGGGTCCTCTCCTTTTTCTTAAGCTATGTGCCAATATAGGAATAGTAGCCATCACCAAAATTACTGGATCATAAGGGATGATTATTTATTTTGTTGATATAATATGATATGGAAATCCTTCTTAAATGACTGGGTCATAAGGAAGGTGTCCATCCACCAAAATGACTGGGTTATCAGGTGTGATGTAGATTATCCTTAGCAAGTAATCTACTCCTACAATGGGAGATTTTCATCAGACTAATTCATGTAATAGCTTGCATGAGGTTGATTTATCGGCTATAGTTCGTCCCCACTATATATGAGCATTTGTGCATTTCATACATTATTTGTTTCATGGCATATTGTATACTATATCTCTTGCTATATAACTCCTTATATATTATGTTCCATTGTTATCTAACATTGAATGTAGCTTCAATAAGTCATATGCATTGCATACATGCATACTTAGTACATTCAAACGTACTAATGCATACTTCTTTTGCCATATTATCTCACCATGTAGGGACCGAGGACTTTTTTCATTCATCTTATGAGATCTAGCTTAGATTTTGAGATTTTCTTATTGTGGTGAGTCCTATTTTCCAAGGACAAACAACCATTGCTCTACCTATGGTGTTTTATTTATGTCATTTTCTTTGAGGGTGATCCCGGATTATGTCTTGGCCCCCATCCTATCTTATAACTAGTGGCATTGTTGGATATCTTGTGAACTTTTTTATGTTTATATGCTAAGTGTTGTATTTGGAGATTTTGCTTATGGGTATAGTTACCTATTGGTTACTGTTATGTGGATTGGCAATGAGTACTGTGATATGTCTATATGTTATGATGTGAAAGATGCTAAGTCTTAAATTGCCCCATAGAGTGAGTCAGACTTACCCTTTTGTTAGTATTTATGTGTTACGTGTTATGTGATTCCATGTTACTTCCTTGCCTATGACATCACCATAGCATGAGTCCTAATTTTCTGTCCCTTAGAACTATGTATTTACTAGTCATTATGCCTTCGAACCAATGATGTTAATATGGATACTTTAGGGTTGTTTGGGGACTCTCAAGTTTCTATTTGCTATGTTACTCGTAGACCCTAGGTCAAGGTCGTGTTATGTTATGACCACTACCACCGGAAGCTAAGTTCAACATATTGAGCAGGTTGTTGCAAATGATACAACAATGAGGGTTGTTTTTGGGACTACCATCCAAGGATGCATATAATCACTTGGATAACTTTGTCTTTATTTGCAATAGCATGATGGAAAATCAAAGTTGTCTATGGATGCAATTGGGCTCATATTTTTCCATCGTCTCTTACTAGTAAGGGAACAACATGGTTATTGAAGCTCCCACACAACTCAATATCCACATAGGCAAACATTAAAAGGCTTTCTTGTAGAGATATTTTCCATGGTCAAAGAAGTTGAAGCTGAAGGATTAAATTAACAACTTCCAACAGACAACGAGAGAGTACTTCAGTGTAGCATGGAAGGGTTCATGAATTATTTGAGGGGTGTGCACCATAAAATCATAGAGAATTAATTTCTAAAGATCTTCTATAGAGCCTTGGATGACAATAGCAAAGACAGCAGAGAATACAATAACTGGAGGGTCTTTCATGGATTGCACCTTTGTTGAGGCTGCCCAGTGACTTGAAAAGGTAGCCAAGACCAATAGAGCATGGGTATTAAAGACACAGAAACTACAAGGAAACCTTTTTTAGCTAGCACAAATCCATAGCAAGAAAGGTTTAATCATGAAGTGCTCTAAGAGCTAGCCAAGATAAATATGAATGTTGGTCTTTTGATGAAGTGAAATCTGCAAAGAGTCAATGCGGTGAGTCAACCAGTGAGAGTACCTACTCATGATAACTTTGGGAATGAGAAGGATGTGTACCTTATTAATGATTAGATAGAGGGGTTTCAGACCAATGCCTAAGGATCCAATCAGGATAATTGGCGCCAAGGTTAAAGGAATCAAGATTGGAACTATGATAGAGATAATAACTACCATGATAAGAATAGGGTCTAAGATAGAGATGATGATTAGGTGTGAAGAGATAATTATTGTAATGAAGGAATGTGGTCTACATCCTACACGAAAATCATGATGGTAGAGTTGGAACTTCTGGTATTGAGGAGATGTTTGGCAAACTACTAAAGAAGGATGATGCATAGGATGAGACTTTGAAGGAGATGAAAGCACGTAATAGATGAACATCAACTCTGAATGAGTAGAGGCATTTGTCAAAGACACTTGAAAAGGAGAGAGAACAAATTGAAGACTCATGATTTAATAGAGAAGTCAGAGGTAATGTGTAAATGCATGTATGGATAGGATCTTTGTTAGGAGTGACAATAACCTCTATATCAGGAGTCTTCATCTCCTCAGTCCCACTAGAAGAATGAACACTACAGGTCAGATGAGTATCAATTTTAGGAAAGACTGGAGTTTTATTTTCAATTTTGGTGATTTTGTCGAATGAAGGGGTTGAGACATGACATTGTTCATTGAGAGAAGGAAAAAAATTAAAGATGAAGGTTTCTTGATTTTCATTATATTTGAAGGAATAAGATGAGAGGGCTAGTTGGGTATATCTGTGTGGTGAAGTGATGTATCTGGTTCCTGATAGGAGGGCGTCTTTGGGGTTAATAATAAAAGTTTAATAAAATAGACCTTTATTAACTTTCTATTTGAAGAATTTTGTCAAATCAACGGGTGCTAGTTTCAATTAAACACTCAAATCTTTACAAATACTTATTAAACACAAAATGTTGACATTGTAAGGGGAGTAGTTAGATTCATGTTACTTTCTTATTTTAAATTGGATTCTCCATTATTTTAATTTTTTATCATTTCAAGACCATGTTATTAAGCTCGATGACGAGTTCAGAATTTTTAATTAGAGATATCAAAAATAAAAGTATTTAGATTCTTGTTACTTTTCCTATTTTTAAATTCAATTCTTTGGTCTTTTGATTTTTATTATTTTAGGAAAATATTTTCAGATTTAATGGTGAAATTCAAGTTTTTTATTAATGAAGTTGAAAAATAAACGTATAGTACCTAAAATATTTAAATTTAGAATCTTAAAGTGAATTTTTGATTATCTTGTTGTTACTACTACTGAACCACTTCCCAGAACTTATAACCAAGCCCAAAAGAGTATCTACTGGAGAGAAGCCAGACAGCTTGAGTTTGATGTCTTAATGAACAATTTATTGAAATAACCCTAAAAGTGCCCAAAAATGTGCCTCGAAAGTACCCAGAATTGAAGTTTTAATGTATCTCAAAATTCGTGCATGACATCAAAATCTGACTTCATATTGTTGATCAGGGGAGAAAATTAAATGATAAATGGATCTAATCCCAATTTTTAGAGCAATCGTAGCAAAATTTGATTTTCGCTAGTTTGTAAAAAATAGTGGCGATCCGCATTGGTACCACAACATGCAGCTATTGCGGACTAGTGCAATATTTTCCTCTATGATAGGTCAGTATCGCGGACGAGATGTGGATTTGTATATTTTACTGCTAGTAATTTTTATTTCAGTCCAAGGATTTTGGATCTTGGTACCAAGTCCTCCCATGCATGAAAATACCTATACTTAATCATATTTTACCTTTGTATCATATAAGACATTACCCAATACTCTCACAAATGCTTAGATAAATATTTTACCCTAAAACTCAGGTCACAAAACTCATCCGGATCTTAAGGATTTCACTCAAGCTTCAAGTCTCCATTTGTAATTTTCATCAAGAATTCTCCAAAGTCAAGGTATATAGGTTTGAACCATTAGGTACTCTCACCCATGGTGCCCAAGCTTCCTTTTTACCTAAAACACTTGTTTCTAAGTTGATTTACTTATGAGTCTTACTTACTATGAATTTTACTATGACCTATGTTGCGGTTTTATAATGGTGTTACTGTTTAAGCATCTTTTGAGGTATGAATCTTCGATCTATCTTAAGACTTTATGAAGGGTTTTGATATACATTTCATGAGTATATTACCAAGTGCTAGTGGGTGGTCTTACTTTGAAGTTACTTTCATGATTTCACTCTTGAATTGCATGATTTTACAGTAGTATTCCACACCCACCAAGTATTTGATAAAATGTTTCGTTGATACTTCTTGAGTTATTGAAGGCCTAATGCATGGTGAATGAGTTAAGCGACTTTATGATGATGAAAGAGATGTATATGTGTGTTGATTTTCATGAATGGCATCTATAGTGTTGGAAGTTGATCAATTGCGTCATTCAGGGGGTAGTAGGCCCGAACTACCATATTGGGGAGTATGTACCTCAAGTGCCTAGCTTGTGACGTAGTAGGCCTGTGAAATCATGTTAGGGGGTTTGTATCTCAATTGCCTCACTCGGGAGGATGTAGTTTGTACCTCAATTACCTCATTTGGGAGGTAGTAGGCCTATGCAACCACGTTGAAGAGGGGAGTTTGTACCTCAATTGTCTCGCTCGTGAGGTAGTAGGCCCGTGCAACCATGTTGAGGGGTTTGTACTTTAATCCATAACCAAGGAGGTGGTAGGCCTTGGATAGTAATAGTGGTCTCTTCCTACACATGTACATGTCCTCTGTGGCCATGTTTTACTACAAGCATCATTCATGTATGCCATATTGCTATATGCTCATTTATTGCTTAAATATGCATTTCAATTATGTTGCCTATCTCTTGTTATTGCATCCTAAATACTTAGTACATTTAAATGTACTAACTCATACTCTATGCCTGCATGATGTTACCATGTAGGAATCGAAGCCCCACTTGATCATCATCCTCCACCAAGTGGCTAGTATGATATCTCTCAAAGTAAGTTAGTGAGTCCTCAACTTCGGGGACAATGTCTTTGATCTTATGTTATATATAAAGTCTCGTTTTCCTATTCATTGTATGCTTGACCATGAGGGTGAGTGGGGTTGCTTGTCTTGTCCCTCGCTAATGTCTATGTTTAAAGGTGTTGTTGGACAAGTATGTAAGGATGCTATGAGCGTTAACTCTATTTGATTCCATGATGTTCTATGATATGAACATGCCACAGCCCCATTTATCCCTACTTATTGTCTCTTATTGAATTCGCGACTAAGGATATGTAATGATATGTTAAGAGGCTTGCTTGGGGTCCCTTCATGTTCTCCATGCATCTTGTCATATCTAGGCCCTAGGATTTGGTCAAGACATTTAACATAGAAGATCGTACCACCATCCCCTTCATGGAGTGTGGTTGATTACAAGTGGCTTTATCATATCAAAACCAAATAAGATGGAAGTTTTGATCGATATAAAACTTGATTGGTTGCGAAAGACTTTACCCATTGTGCAAGTATAGATTATCGCTCCACCTTTAGTGCATTGGTCAAATCTATTACTATACAACTAGTTTTGTCACTTGTAGTTCAGTACGATGGGCCCTTGAACCAGCTGGAAGTCAATAATCTCTTTCTTCAAGGTCATCTTAGTAAAGGTGTCTATATGTGCCAACCTCCTGGGTATGCTCATCCTTATTTCCTCATTATGTGTGCAAATTGAAGAAAGCAATTTATGGCCTGAAGTAGGCTCCTCATGCCTGGTATTTTGAGGTAAAATAGTTCCTCATTCAGATGGGATTTCAAAATTTCAAATCTGATTTCTCCCTCTTTATTTGACATTATAGTAGCACGTTGGTTTACATTCTTATTTATTCATTTTAATGATATTAATGTCACCGATTCTAATTTTGATGTTATCCAATAAGTTATTCAAGTTTTTTAAACTTAATTCTCTCTTAAAGATCAGGAACAATTGCAATACTTCTTAGGTGTCGAGGTCCTTTGAACATCATCTGGAATCATTCTTTCTCAAGACAAGGATGTTTTTGATCTTCTAGTTGACCATAACATGTCTCAATGTAAACCTATTCACACACCCATGAGTTCCTCTGCTTTGCTGTCTCTTAATAATGGTACACCTTCTGTGAATGCCACCTTGTATCATCAAGTCATTGGTAAGCTTTAGCATTTATCGTTTACCAGACCAGATATAAAATTTACCATCAACAAGTTGTTATAATTTATGCATTCTCTAACACAAATGCATTCTCTAACACAAATGCATTGGTCTTTTGTTAAATGACTTCTATGATATCTGCAACATACCAAGAATCATGGGTTACAAATAACGAGTAAGACATCTCCTAGATTATTTATGTACTCTGATGCAGATTAGACAGACGACATCAATGATAGGACTTCCACTTTTGGATATATTCTTTACTTTGGTCCAAATCCTATTAGTTGATCATACAGGAAGCAATATACTATAGCTTGTTCTTCTATAGAAGCAGAATATCGTGTTATAGCTTCTGCTCTTGCTGAAGTCAATTGAGCTAAACAACTTCTTATTGAACCACATGTCCATCTACCTTAGCCACCAATAATCTATTATGATAATGTTAGTTCCACTTATCTCTGCCAAAATCTGGTCTTGCATACCAGTATGAAGCACATCGAAGTTGATTTTCATTCTATCAAAGATCAAGTGTAGAGGAACCAGGTACATGTCTAGCATCTACATATTGCAGATCAATCT
This sequence comes from Solanum sejunctum, assembly GCA_025642045.1. Classification (NCBI taxonomy): domain Eukaryota; kingdom Viridiplantae; phylum Streptophyta; class Magnoliopsida; order Solanales; family Solanaceae; genus Solanum; species Solanum sejunctum. The sequence goes on along the minus strand of JAOTQJ010143892.1, from coordinate 1,922 downwards.
GCTGACTTATTAACCAAGCCTTTATCTCATCTGCTCTTTCACAAATATATTCCCATATTTATGATTGTGGATGCCACCTTCAACTTGTGGGGACGTATTGGCTAGTAACTTCCTGTAATTGTGTATAGTTAGTTATATTGTTGCTCCACTTTCTTTAGATTCTATATCATTAGGTAGTTATCTATATTGCAATTTATTGTTAAAAGTCCATTAGTAATAATAATCCTATAATATATGAGTTATTGTAGGTCTTGACTTGTATTTAAGGTGCTTTTAGCATGTTGTGCATAAGAACTCAATCGATCCAGAATCTTTACTATAACTTCTTGTCAAAAGAGTTTGGATAAATATCTTTCTACCTTCTAAATCTATCCTTGCTTGGACTCTCTTGTATCGTGGATGAGTGTATGGGTAAGAAATGTTAATTAGGAAGACAAAAAAGAATAGTAAAGCAAGTTGAATCCAAAGCTCATGTTGTTAAAGAAAAATGGAGATTAGGGGCATCAAATAGGTGGGTTAAATTGAATGAGGCATGATTAAAAATTAATCATGGAAATAAAGAAAATATTTGACTTGAACCATATTTGTAAACTTCTTTACATTTCTATTCTTAGTCTTGTATTTGTAGATTTTGCTTATGGGTATGGTTACCTATTGGTTATAATTATGTGGATTGGCTATGAGTATTGTGATATGTCTATATTTTATGATGTAAAAGATCTTAAGTCCCTAATTGCCCCCATTGAGTGAGTCATACTTACATTTTCCTTAGTATTTATATGATACGCGTTATGCGCTCCCATATTACTCCTTTTCCCTATTAAATCCCCATAGTGTGAGTCCTAATTTCCCCTCTATTAGAACTATCTGTTTACTATTTGTGACACTTCTGAACTAATGATATCAATATGAATACTTGAGTCTTGTTTGGGGACTCTTCAGTTCCTATTCGCCATGTCACTCGTAGGCCTTAGGTTTGGGTACTGACAATCTTTGTATCAGAGCACTAGGTTTGTAAATGATCCTCAGAGTCTAACATACCGCATCAAGTAGAGTCATATTCATGGCTGTGAAGTGCACCATGCATATGAGTGGAGGCTATGATGTCTTATGTCGTGCTTTAGACAATATGTCTCACTTCTTCATGTCTTATGCTGTTGTTTGGACAATATGTTTGGTTCCTTATCCTGATGGTGTCCTTGTTGTATTATAGAAAATGCCTATGAATAGCTCCCCTAGAAAGATCTGCCCCGACTTGTGAGGACCAAATTCCCTAAGAGCCTATGGAATAGCCTATCTCTAATAGTGAATTCTGTATGACCTTTATGCTTTCCCAAGAGGTGACTACTCAGACTAGGCAACCTAATCTTCATCGAATCCCACTCTTACCTCTACAATGAAGGATTTCACCCGAATGAATCCTCCGAAGTTCTATGGGTTAAAGATTGATGAGGATGCTCACGAGTTCATTAATGAGCTTACTAAGGTGTTGATTGTTGTAGGAGTCACTTTCGAGGAAAAAGTTGAGTGGGCTTCTTATTCGTTGAAATATATGGCTCAAGTGTGGTACACTCAATAGTTGATAGAGAGGGTATATGGTAATGTTGTTAATTTGGAAGAATTCAAGTTCACATTTCTAGATCGTTTCTTCCCACTTAAGCTTTGGGAGGCCAAGATGATTGAGTTTATCAACCTTAGACAAGGTAGTATGATTGTGAGGAACTATGCCCTTAAAGATAACAAAGCTCTCCATGTATGCCCTCTATGCTTGTGGCTGATCCCCATGCATTCTTGCACAATTTCATTTCTGTTATCTCTGGCTTCATTATGAAGGAATATCATAAGACTATGCTTATTTGGGATATGGACATCTCCAGGCTCATGGTATATGTTGCATAGATTGAAGAGAAAAAGCTCAAGAC
>JAOTQJ010143869.1:0-35864 GCA_025642045.1 Solanum sejunctum | reverse complement strand
CTGGAATTTCTGGACAGATTGTGTGCTAAGGAGTCTTGTGTACTTTTCTTGTTAATTAAGTGGTTTTTATCTTGTTGACTGGATATATTATGTATTATAACTTAATTATGCAGCAAATTTGGGTTTAACATAAGTGTAAAAAGGCTGATTAACTACTGTTACAGTCCACAAAAGCGAGTCATTATATGTTATCGCAATTATGTGCTTCGTATGAACTTGTGGACTGTTGGAAAGCAAGCTGTTGCTTCACGTCTTTAATAAATGATTTGTTGCTGTTATGAAATTGGTTCATAGCTGGTTGTATGTATAAATTTTGCTGTAAAAGTTTGGTTAAAGTTGGAATATTTTTGGAGTTGTCGACGTCGAAATGTAGCGAGGGGAGGTAATGTTATGCTGTCCATTTTCAGATTGTGTGGAATTGTGATGTGTTGTGCTTTGTGGGCTGTTGTAAGGCTGTTATGGACTTAAAATAGCCTGTAGATGATGTTTACATGATAATGTGTGTTAGAAAATACCATTAGGAGCGGAAAGGTTAAAGGAATACGCCCGGGTTTATAAACACCCGCTTGCTGCCCGTGTATCATTTTCTTATTGATTGAGATGTCAAGATGTGTTCATTGGCTTCAAAATCTAGTTGTATCCTATACTATGTTGTAGATAAGTATTTGGAGGAAGGGAAGGTTATCTCAAGGTAGTAACAAGGTCATACAATGAGGTATGTAAGGTTACTTGATTTCATATCGTTTGTCATAAAACATAGATACTTCCTCGATACATAAAGTCACTTACCCACTCCGTAACAACTACTAACTGTGTCTCCATTCTTTGACATGTTCATATGATTCCATATATAGTCACTCCCAAATCTGGTTACATACATGAATACCAAGATACGTGTATTCCTTTTTTCCAAATAAAGTTCATGAGGTGTTCCATTTCATATGCATTTTATTATTTACGTAACGTACTCTTTTCACTATCAAGTTGTCCTGTGTGATTATACACATGTCATATGTTATATATACAGTCTTACAGCTCTAATATTATGGCCACCAAAAGAATCATCTCAAAGGTAATTTGAAAGATACAGTATACAGTTTAATAGGTGGAGCCCGAAGGGGTTCAATTATGAACCTAGCATAGGGACAACCCCAATATAGTTTGATGGGTGGAGCCCGAGGGGGTTCAATTATGAACCTAGTATAGGGACAATCCCGATACAGTTATGACTGATTAGTTGTTTATATGATTACAGTTGTGCACAGATTTTACAGTACAAATTTCACAGTAAAGGTAAAGTGATATAAAGGAGGTAAAATACATGATTCCACAGTATAACTAAGGGTGGTCCCTGATCTTCCACAGATGCATGGTTTCATTTGAGTTGTTACTTTATATATACAGTGTCCTTCCTTACATACTCAGTACATTATCCCGTACTGACGTTCCTTATGGGGGACCTGTATTTAATGCTGAAGGTACAGGTGTTAGTAGATCTCCCCAGTAGGAGTAAAGGATATTCAGCTACTGTCATCAAGCTCCACGTTGCTTCGGAGCTTTGTACATGTCCAGAGCTAGCATGTTTTTATTACACAATTTGTTGAGGCGGGGCTGGTCCCGACCCTTGTTAGATGTTTTTCTTATTTAGAGGCTTTGTAGACTATGTAAAGTACAATGAAGTCATGTCTCGCACTTTAGATAGCGTGGCCCCAATGGCCTAGTCATATGCATTTTCTTTTAACTTGTTATCACTGTTTATCTATTTAAAGACATGCCAAACTTAGAAACCCCTTATAATATGTACAGAACGCATATAGTTATAGGTTGGTTCTCCCAAGCCTTATCGGCAATGGGTGTCGGTCCGCCCTACAGGACTTTGGGGCGTGACAAAGACAACCAATCAAGCCCATGAGCTTCCCCTTTTGAATGGAATCCGTAGCAGCATAATCTAATCAAATAATGATTCGCAATAAGATTTCCAAACTACTAATACCTATATTACTATATCTCTAGTCTGAACCCAACAAATAACCAATTCCACAATTAATTTTCAAAGTTTCAAAGCCTTGAATTAAGTCTCAGTTTCTCAAACATTAATAAAGATATAGTATTTATATATATATATATATATATATGTATACATACATACATACCAATGCTTCTAAAATAAGGGACCGAAAGCATTGCACAGAAGCATGAATGAAAGAGAGGCATATGTATTGTCCAATAGCAATAAAATATGTATATATATGCCTATCTAATACTCTAGTCAAGGATTTGTAAAGAAAAGGAACAAGTCTTTGTCAATTGTGCATTTCCAGTAACTAATTCATCCTCACAATTAATTATTCATGCCAACTTTGTGATGGACCAATGGTTGTTGCCACAGAAACCAATTGGAATACACATGTCAATCAACTTTTACTCATTATGCTTATGAAATGACTGAAATTTGCAAAGCATTGATATCTGAACCTGTGCAGTCCGACCAACCCTGGCGTGCTTTCTTCTTATCTCGTCTTCTACTTCTCTTCTCTTTTATTTATCAATTTCTATTAAAAGAGTTAAACCCTGATAATTGATTTTGCTATATATAAATTAAGTGGTATAGAATATTTAATATATTATCAATTTAGTCTCCTAATAAACTAGCTATCTAAATTTATCCATAAATTAAACAGTCATAGTTACTAAATAGTCTAAAATGCCCCTTTAAAATATTTCAAGATAAATCTTATAGTGAATTAAGAGGACTAATTCTCAAAATGACCTAACGGGTCATTACATGTTATGTGTTCTACATTATGGGTTATTGTAAGACTTTTAAGGCCTGAAACAAGATGTACATGACATGTACATAAAAACGGTTGTTAGAAGATACGATTATAAGTGAAGGTTGAAGAAATGCCCTTGCGTTCCTAATTAAAAGCTTGTCGCCCGGGTGTTACTTTTTATGATATTAGGCTATCAAGAAGTGTTTCTTTGCTGCTAACAATAGTTGTATTGCCTAAGATATTGTAGATAAATATTTGGGGGGAAAAGCAATCACTCCAAGATAATAACGAGGTCATACAACAAGGTGTGTAAGGCTAATTGATTTCGTATTACTTGGAATGAAACCTAGGTTCTTCCTTGGTAAATAGAGGCTCTTATCTACTCTAACATAACAAACAGCCATGTCTCCACTCTTTCACATGTTCATATGCTCCTATACATAGTCACTTTCAAATCTGCATACATACTTGATACCATGATACACGAGTTCGTTCTACTAAATAAAGTTCATGTATTGTTCTACCTCTACCTCGTATGCATTTCATTATTTATGTAACTTACTCCTTTCATTATGATGTTGTATTTTGTGATTATTTACATGTCATATGTTATATCTACAGTCCTACAGCTCTAATATTATGACCACCAAGAGAATCATCTCAAAGGTAGTTGAAAGATAAGTGAAGTATATTGCTTATTGATAGGTGGTAGACTAAGGGGTGGAAGAATCACCTAACCAGGGTCGATCCTATCACGGGGGTAGCCCGAGGGGTTAAGGAAGAGCCTAGCTAGAGCCAATCCTAATATAATTTTACCACTTATCAGCTGGTCATTTCTATTATATGTTCTGCACAGATTATACAGTAAAGGTAAATTGATAAAAAGAACATAAAGTACATGATCCCACAGTACAACTAGAGTTGGTCTGTTATCTTACACCATTGCATGGTTTCATTTGAGTTGTTACTTCATATACAGTGTTTCTTGCCTTACATATTCAGTACGTTATCTCATACTGACGTCCATTATGAGGGACCTGAATTTCATGTTGCAGGTACAGGTGCTAGTAGATCTCCCCAGTAGGAGTACATGATATCCATCTGTGGTTACCAAGCTCCAAGTTGCTTTGGAGCTTTGTGCATCTAGAGCTTATTTTTTATATTGTATAATTAGTCGATACGGGGCCTATCCCAACCCTTATTTTATACTTTTCTTTATCTAGAAGCTTTGTAGACTGTGTAAGTTAAAGTGTGGTCATATCTCTTACTTTAAACACTATAGCCCCAATGACCTAGCCATATGCATCTCCTTTTTGCTTGTTATCACTGTTTACTTTCTTAAAGGCATGTTGAACGTAAGAATTCCTTATTAGCAATGGGTGTTAGTCCGCCCTAATAGAAAATTTGGATGTGACAACATGCCATCTTTCGAGCCAATATTATGTTGATTTATGTACATGCAACATTAATTCTCGAGCCAATATAATGCAAATTTTAGGGCTTGTGCGATTTCTCGGGCCAATATAATGTGAAAATGTAATTTTTAGTCATAATATAATGCAAATTTTAGGGCACATACCATTTCTCGAGCCAATATCTTACAGATGCATTTTTGAGCCAATATCATGCAAAATTCATATATATGCAATGCAATGCAATGAAAACTTTTGGGCCAAAATGCAGATGTAGATTTATCGGGCAAATGCAAAGTGAATCATAGGGCACCTGTAACTTCTTAAGCCGATATTATATAGATTTGGGCACATATCATGCAGTTTTTTGGCATACAAAATGTGAAAGTATAAAGTAATATTTTGTCTTACTATATTGATGTTGGCTCGTATAATGTTGAAATGTGTGCATGTCTTTTTTGTATTCAAAGAATAATTGTTAGTTTATCATAGAGGAAGGTTGATCTGTTCTTGACTGTGGCCAATATACTCCATTAGTTACTGATATCCAAACTCTTGTCAGGCTTTCATCTTGGATAAAGTGGTATACATTTGAATTTTCTTTTTGAAAGTATTATATATAAACATTGTATATAATTTGAAAAATTTAGAAGACAAAGTAGTTGATCATTTATAAATGATGTTGAATCTTCGATAGTGGCACATCTTGAGACGAATCAAATGTCTGATTGAAGCAACAACGTCTAGATGTCCAACTAATAATTATTTTCGAGATACCCAGTATAAATTACATCTTTCTTTGGTGAAGTCTATGTTAATTCATCATGAACTTTTTGCTTGACTAAAAAATTTTGCCAAAGTTATCTTGTCTTAGTAGAATATGCTCTTGAAAGAAATTTTTCGATATCCTCTAGAAAAATTCTTCCCTAGTTTAGTGTTTAGGGGGGAAAATAAGGATTTTACTATGATGAGACATAACTCTATAGGAGCTCCTACGTATCCCTATTAAATAGGAATCAGGTCTGGCTTAGTTCCAAGTACAAAGAATATAAGACAAGTATAAATATAGTATTTTGTCACAACATCTGAATTGATGGCTCAGGGCCAGATTTTACCATCCATTTCTACGAGTATAAATGCTCCTCCAGTCAAGACATGATGGACCATGTATGGACCTTTCCAGTTTGGTGCGAACTTGCCCTTGGCTTTTTCTTGATTTGGAAAGATATTCTTCAAAACCAATTGCCCAGGGGAGAAATGCCTCAGTTTGATCTTCTTGTTGAATACTCAATTCACTCTATTATAATACAGTTATTCGTGGTAGATGGCATTAATCCTTATTCCATCAATCAGTGCTAATTGTTCAAACCTGCTTCATACCTATTTAGAATCAGTCAACTTTGCTTCTTGAATGATCTTCGAGATGGTATCTCAACCTCGACAGGGATTATAGCTTTATTACCATAGACTAGAAAATACGGTGTTACCCCAACAGAGGTTCAAATTGAGTATGGTATCCCAATAGTGCAGATGGTAGCTTCTTATGCCATTGCCTATAGTTGTTGATCATTTTCTGTAGTATCCTTTTGATGTTCTTACTTGTAGCCTCTAATGCTCCATTCCTTTGCAATCTATATGTATTGGTATTTTGATGGTTGACCTTGAACCGATCGCAGGCTTCTCTTATGAAATCACTATTGACATTGGCATCATTATCAGTGATATTATCTCTAGTACCCCCAAACTGACAAATATTATTGTTCTTGATGAAATCATTGACAAATTTCTTGGTAACAAATTTGTAAGATGTGGTATTTGGTGAAGTAGTTAATTACCACAAGAAAATATCTGTGTCCGTTCGATGCCGTCGGCTCGATGGGACTATGAAATCCATTCCCCAAGCTGCAAAAGGCCTAGGTGAGTTGGTGACGTGGAGTTCATTGGGAGGAACTCGAATCATGTTGGTGTGAGTCTGGTATTGTTAACATTTTCAGACATAGCGTATGAAGTCTGTTTCCATGGTTAACTAAAAATAGCCTAACTTGAGGATCTTCTTTGCTAGGGTGAACTCCATTCATGTGACGACCACATTTTCCTGCATGAACTTCTTTTACAAGTCTGGATGTTTCTCTAGCTCTAAACACCTCACCAAACTCAAATCGGTAGTCCTATATAGTATTTCTCCGTTTAAGAAAAATTGGTATGCTATCCTCCTAATTGTGTGCTTTTATACTTTTGTCACATTCTCTAGGTAACTGCCACTTTTCAGGTATCCCTATATCTCATCGCACCATGGCTTCCTATCCGATTCTTCTTCCATGGGAAAATAATATGTAGGCTACTCATGTATATGAATACGAATGAGATCAATATCATTTTAATTAAAATGTCGAATCATGGAAGATAATGTGGCCACAGCATCTGCAAACTCAATTTGGATTCATGGAATGTGTTTGATTTCTACCTTGGTGAATCTTTTGCAAAGCTTTTGCATGCAGTCAAAACATGCCAAAAGCTTTCGATTTGTTACCGCCCACTCACCTTGTACCTAATGAATTAGCAAATCTAAATCCTCTATTACCAAAATATCTTGGACATCAAAATCGATGTTTAATCAAAGACCGAAGATGCAGACCTTATACTCAGCTATGTTGTTGGAGCAATGAATATTTGAGTTTTGCTGAGGCCAGATAGTATTGATCTGTTGGTGAAACCAATACAGCTCCAATGCTTGACCCATTGAGATTCTTAGCTCTGTCAAAGAACATCCTCCAACCATTGTATTCTTCAAAGATGTCTTCTCCCACGAAGGGCAGTTTTTCATCATAAAAATAAGTCTTCAGAGGTTCGTACTCTTCATTAATGGGGTTTTCTGCCAAATTTTCGGCTAATGCTCGTGCTTTCATTGCCTTTTTGGTGACATAGAGTATGTCGAATTCACTTAGCAATATCTGCCACTTTACCAATTTACTTGTAGGTATGGGCCTTTGAAAAATGTACTTCAAAGGATAAATTCTTGAGATCAAATATGTTGTATGTGCTGAGAGATAATGTCACAACTTTTGGGCCACCCAAGTCAAAGAACAACATGTGTGCTCAACCAAGGAGTATCCAACTTCATACGACGTAAACTTCTTACTCATGTAGTAGATTGCCTACTCTTCTCCTCCTGTTTCATCATGTTATCCAAAAATGCACCAAAAAACATTATACATAACCGATAGGTATAGTAGCAAAGGCTTACCAGACTCTAGAGGAACCAGTACTAGAGGATTAGAAAAATAGTATTTGATCTTGTCAAATGCCTCTTCACATTCTGGAGTCTATTTAGTAGCAGCATCTTTTTTCAGCAACTTGAGGATTGGCTCAAAGATGACGGTAGACTGAGCAATGAAATGACTGATGTAGTTTAGTCTTTCGAAGAAACTCATCACTTCTTTCTTACTCTTCGGAGAAGGGAGATTACGAATGACCTTGATTATTTTTGAATCAAGTTTTATACCTTGATGACTGACAATAAAACCCAACAACTTCCGAATAGGAACCCCAAAACCACACTTTGCTGGATTCAACTTCAGGTTGTATCTTTGCAGCCTGTCAAAGAATTTTTGACGATTAACTAAATGGTCTCATCCATTCTTTTATTTGATGATGACATTATCCACATAGAGCTCAATCTCTTTATGGATCATGTCATGGAATAAGGTGGTCATTGCTCTTATGTAAGTAGCCCCAACATTCTTCAATTTGAATGAAATTACTTTGTAATTATAAACACCCAAGGTGTAATGAAGGCCATTTTCTCAGTGTCATCCTTATGCATCTTAATCTGATGATAGCCTGCAAAGCAATCCATAAATTACTGTTTCATGCTAAGCACAGTAGTCTATCAAAATGTGTATGCATGGGAGTGGAAAATCATCTTTGGGACTAGCCTTGTTAAGCTGTCGTAATCCATGCAGAGTCTAACCTTACCATATTTCTTAGGTATGGGCACAACATTGGCGATCCAGGTTGGATACCTTGTTACTTGAAGAATTCCGGCCTCCAATTTTTTCGATACTTCCTATTTGATTTTCAAGCTCAAATCAGGCTTGTATTTTCTAAGATTCTTCTTCATCAGCGGATAGGTTAGGTTTTTTGGCAATCGATGGGCTACTATTGAAGGGCTCAACCCTGTCATATCTGCATAGGACCAAGTAAAGACATCCTTATTCTTTTTCAAGAATTGGACATAGTCTCTTTTCTTTTCCTCAGACATATGAATGCTGATTCGTGTCTCATGGACCATTTCATAATCACCCAGATTTACAACTTCTGTTTCTTCCAGATTTTCTTTAGGGTTTTCCACAAATTCCTTAATCTTTATAGAAACTTCTTTATATTCCACTTTTTCATCCATCGCCTCTGTTTCAGTTATGTTATGTTGTGCAGTCTGATTATGTGCCACAGTCTTAGATTCAATATTATAAAAAGTAATTTATCTGAAAGAACCAACACAATAAAATAATATCAACAATAAGTAAAGTAGAGACTTTATTATTTCGAAAGGCATTGCCAAACTTTGAGTTTATTACTTGGAAAACATTAAAACGAAATAAGAAGGTCTTTATTTTTTTGTGAAAACATTAAGGACAATGACAAAGCCTTTATATTGAAAAGCATAAAAGGAAAGTGATGATTCTCCATCGCTACCTATGTACCCGACGTGGTCTGGATGGGGTTGTGGTCCAAATGCAGATGATGGTCTCTGATCCTTTTTTTGCATTGAGGATTTCTCGTCCTCCTCGTTGATTATGACACTGTAGCTACCTTCTTCCACCTCTAATAGGGACAAACTTTGCAAGCCATTCAACAAATCTTTAGTATCATCATTTATGAACCCAACAGATTGAAAAATCTAGTGTAGGGGATGGTAAGGGACTTGGTAGAGGATAATAGCTCTAAGCTGGAAGTGATTCCTAGTCAATATATTCTTCCATAGTATAAGCATATGCTAGACCGAAAGTGGTTGAATAGCACAAAGGCTTTATGATCTTGGTGATTCCTTGTAGTTTGGCCCCTACACCCTTTCTTAGCTCATACCCTATGTTCAGCATCACGTTCATCACGTCCATTAACCTTGCCTCTTTTTCTTCACATCTTCTTCTACCAAATCTTTGCTAGCCTCACAAGAAAAGTCCTCTGTTATGAACAGGTTCTCACACTCTCTAGCAGGTCCTTTTCTTCATCTAGACCAGTATCAAGGAAACCAGTATATTGAAAAGTTTGACATAACGATGGCAGAGGGTATTGCAAGTCAAAGTCCTATTTCCCTATCCTCATAGGTACTTTTTCTTCATAACCTAAACTGATGGTATCATTTTTGAAATGTTGGGAGATTAGATTGGGTATACATTAAAGTTTGGCCCCTAGCCCCTTGCCTGGATCGTAACCCAACCATAGCAGCATGCTCCAAATTTTTTGGCTATACCATGGCTTTGGCTCAATATCTCCTACTAGCTCGATAGTGTAGAAAGTTTCTCCATTCATATGGCCTTTCCCTTCAACAGTATACACAAGATGCCCCTTCTCCCCATGCATCACTACCTCTTCGTGCTCCTACTCAATTTTTAGGCATGATAGAGGGTGGATGGTACTATTCCATCCATATGAATCCACGGGCATCCAAGCAATAGATTATAGGAAGCAAGAATATCCATCACTTGGAATACGATAGGAAAGGTCGTAGGACTAATAGTCATGTCTGGGGTGATATCCCCTATAGTGTCCCTTTGGGAACCATCGAAGGTTTTCACATTCATCTTATAGGTTTGAATTTTGGCTAGGTCCATATCCAACCTTCTTATAGTACCAAGTGGGCAGATATTTAGTCCGGAACCTGGGTCAACCAAAGAATTAGTAATGACTCTATTTTGGTACTAGGTGGTGATTTAAAGAGCCTGGTTATGGCTGGTCCCTTAGGTGGGAGCTCATCCTCGTGGATTGATATCTTGTATGTCTCAAACAATTACTTAACCATGTGAGCCTTTTCTCCTTCAAAAATGTTGGATGGAACATAAGCCTCGCTCAACACTTTCATCAAGACCTTCTGGTGAAGTTTCAAAGTCTGTAAGAAGGACAAGATTGAAATTTGAGTAGGTACCTTACTCAACTACTCAGTGACAGACTATTCTTTGGCTTGTATTTTTTTTCCACAAACCATTCTTCTCTACTTCTATGACAAGAGCCTTGGTCTTTCTTGAGCTTCCTCGAGTCATATATTCTGGAGTATATATTTTTCTGGAGCAGGTTACCCCTTGGGTAACATCAGCTTCTTCTGCTCTCGTCTTTTCCTTCTCATAGCTCTAAGGAACAACATGAGTGTCAAAGATTGCTTGGGGAGTTCTTGTGATTACAAAAGGAGATTCGAGCGTAACAACTTCTACTTCAAATGGTCAACACCCTTGTACCACCAATTAGTTGTCATAGCAACTAACTTGTCTTGCTCTACCAACCATATGGAACCTTCTAGATTTTCTTATTCTTCTAATTCCAATATGTTCACATGGTGATTAGAAAGTCGGTTATTGTACATATTAGGTACAGATTCTTTAAGCTTAGTAGTCTTGGTATCTATGAGTTTTTGGATCCTGTATCGAAGAAATCAGCAAACCTCTATGGTGTGTCCTTTTATTCAAGAATGATAGATGCATACCTTGTTGGGGTCAGACCATTTGGCTTGGGTATCAATAGGTAAAGCTGGAATTGGTATGACATAATTAACTTTTTTGAGTCTTTCATAGCGTTGGGCAATAGGTTCGGCTAGGGAAGTGTGGTTTTTTTGGGCCTTTTATCAAAGTTAGGACGGTTTTGGTAATTTGGTTGTTGAGGAGATGATGGTGGTAGTAGAGTGGTTTGATAGTAGGTTGGTTGGGTGTTATAGACTGGATATGTGGGTTATGGATATTGTGGAGAGGGGGCTTGGTAAGGCGTATATGTTTGGTAAGGAGGGTAAGGCATAGGTACCATTTTTGAAACCTTCCTCGATTCTCTTACCTAGTCTGATGATGTCTATAAAACTTTTCTCTGCAATAAGCATCATTCTATCATAATACTATGGTTCCTATTCAAGAATGAAATAATCTTTAATCTGTGACCTATCCATGGGAGGCCTAGCCCTAGCAGCCTCAGACCTCTATCTTACAGCATAATCCCTGAATGTCTCTCCTAACTTCTCTTCCAAATTCTGGAGGTAGAACCAATCAGGCGCATTTTCTATGCTGAACTCAAATCGATCCATGAAGTTGGAAGCCATGTCCACCCAACTTTACCATTTGAGAGCATCTTCGTCAATATACCATGTTAGGGCTTCTCCCATGAGACTCCTCATAAATAGCTTCATCCTAATTATTTAGCTCTTCCAACCCCAACCAGTTTATCACAATACATATGAAGTGGGATTTGGGATCTCCGATATCATTGATCGCTCAAACTTGAGAGGTTTATACCCCTCGGGTAACTCCAAATTTGGATATATGTAGAAGTCTTTGTAGTTCAACCTAAATATCCTTTTACTTGTTTCAACCTACTGTAAGCGATTAGTGAAGCTATCAAATTTCTCAGCAATGGACTTGATCAGCATATCCTTTAGGGTGGATTCTGATTCATGGTAGTTGTGGGCATATAGACTAGTTTCAACATATATAGGATTTTGATTGGTTTCCAAGAGCATGAGCATACGAGTTGTTAATAGTGGGCTTGGGAGATATGATTTTTGTATGGCTAGTATTTTGTGGGTATAACATTAGTTCAAAAGGGCCTGCATGGTATGGATTTTGTAAGTGATGGGTAGGAAGTTGAGCATTTGTGGGTGGCAAATTTGTGGACTTTAGTTGATTTGTGGAAATGGGTGGCACAAGTGGGGGTTTGGCTTGGGTAGTAGTGACATGTTCTTCTATGTTATCCCCGAATGGGATGTTGAGCAAAATGGATAGCTTAGCCAGATTTCTCATGCTTTCCATTTCTTCTTCGAGTTCTAAAATCTTCTACTCCAATCTCAATACCAAATAAGTAGAGTGAGCCTCTCTATCAGAGTTTTTGTTGTTGTTGTTGTCATTTGCCATCTTACCCTTCTTCTTGTTGTTCATGCATTGGAGTGGTGCAGGAGGAGGAGGCCCTTTTGATCTCGTGTAATGGGCCAGAATGGATGAACAAAACAACCTTAGAAAATGGGAAAAACAAAATCAACAATATGTTGTTAGAGGTTTGGATAATAGCAATAGTTAACACATAGTTTAACAAAAGAATCGCCCCAAGATGCAAGGGACCTCATTGAGCAAGAGGTAGGCCTAGTTCAACAAGCAAGTGGTTCATGATAGTTAATACAAGCCTTAAATTATCGATTGAAGTTTAGGGTTAGAGATAATATAAAATAAATCAACTGTTTTGTTGAAAAGTCAAACCATTACATCTTAGGAAATAAACTTTTAAATGATAAAAAACTATGGGAGGAAAGGATAACAAACGGAAAAATAACTATAGCATGAAAAAGAAAATCTTCAGATGTGAAGGCCTCCGTATACTAGGACAATCTGCTCCCTCGTCTCTAGAGTGATATTGTAATCCCTGTTTAATAGGTTTTAGGCCCAAACCTTCTGCTTTAAATCCTCAAACCCTGGTCACCTTCTTTGATCCAGGTCTACTATTTCAGCATCTTCCAGAATCCACACATAATATTCGGGAGTGCAATAAGGGCTATCTTCTTAAAGGACAAGGGTCAATACTCTTTACCATCTCCTACATATATTATGTACCTGTGGAATCTCCTATCGAAACTTATACACAAACAAACTCATATTGGACCGCAAAGGAATGACTTGAATCAGGCTAAATTGTCTAAGTACTCGCAAAGGGGCATAAGGTTGGATTCCTTTTAGGCTGACGAGCTCAACATAGTAAAGCTTGCCTCCTCTTACTATCACATGTGATGGTTGCAACCAATAGTACTTCAACTAGATGCTGTAACCAGATAGACCTCTCATGAAATCAAACCACTCCTCAACACCAACTGGCATGACAAATCTATGCATTCTTATTGGGTGGGTGTGAATTTTATTTCCCACTCCATCAAGAATGTCTATCAAGTTTCCCCTCTTATAGAAGTGCTCGACTACACATAATTATAACAGGAAATTGTATCCTCTAAAGAACCTCTTACTCCGAACACATTGGACAAGGCCCTTATTTTTTCTGCTAACATCATAGGCACGATGGTGTTCCCTCCAACATCTCTTCCTTTGGACAAATTGCACACTATGTAGATTAGGCGAGTATCTATATTTTTTTTCTAGGAAAAACTAGAGTGCCCAGCAATGCGACTGCAATGGCGTTCACGCAATGCACTTACCATTTTATTGCTGAACAAGTTAACTCACTCTTAAAATTTGCATAACATTCTTGGTGACCAAGCGAGCATACAAGTAATGCAATCAAATCCATTCAAAATCCAAGCAAGCCAGCTTAGGCTTGTACACTAAACCCAAATTCTTCATGAACTTCTTTAGAGTCTGGCTATGTGGTATGATCATACTCTTGTACCAATAATGTAAGTCAGTGAAACCATCGATCTTTTCAATTGTAGGTGTCAAGTCAAAGTCATGAAATTTGAAGACAGTCTTAGCTAGTCCCAAAATTTCAGCACCACTTGATCAAGTAGCAATCCAAGATAATGTATATCAGATATGTCAACCCTCCTATAAGCCGAGAATTGTCAATAGCACGATACTGCTTAATGCTTTCCCACCATCTCCGAAGTTTGTGATCTAAGCCCGCTACCATATTAGTATTTCCAAAGTTTGGGATAAACACATGTTGTCCGACCTTTATTCACAAGCATAACTAGTATATACTTCTTGTTTGTCATAGGATAAGTATAACAAATACATGGATATTTCCACTTATCTTAGCCTTCAAGATTCAGGTTTCCTTCAAGAGCCCTAGAGGGTTTTATTATCTATGAAGTGAAGTGAAGTAAAGAGAAAAAAGAGTCTTTAGGAAAGCTTAAAATTGTTCCAAAGTGAAATAACTTAAGGGACTATTTTTAAGCACTTTTAAAGGGAATCTTTTGGCCAAATTTCTCTTGAGCTTTTGAACACATATCAACACATATTAATAAGATAGTGATGCAGCAGCTTGTGCCTCTCACTTGGGCTTAAATGGGACTCAAAGTTGATGGGCCTTGGCTGGCCATTTTCCTAATTCCTCTTCACTTAGTTTGGGCCCAATTAGTCGAGTGGGTTGTGATGTAATTGAGCCCTTTTATTATTCTTCTTGGACTGTAAGTATTGTCCATTTATGATGGTAAAACATGGGCCGAAGTTACACTCTTAGCACGATCCTTATTCATTATCAGACTTGGACAGATTTGGCATTGGGTCTTGTCTCCGTTTAGCTAGCATATTTAAGCTAAGCATGTAGGTGACTGACCTGCTAGCTTCTGAAGTCCTACAAGCACCCCACTTCTTTCACATTATTTAAGGTCGTGATCTCCTCAATTTGACTTAAAACTTATTTACACTTGACCCTCTTCCTTCTCTAATAAGTCCCTCAATTGCTCCTTCAACTCTTTTAACTCCGCTAGTGTCACGACCCAAGCATAGGGGCTAGACGTGACATGACGCATGGGTAACCCGAAGGGACCCAAGCAAGTCTCTTAACATATAATTACACATCCTTGGTCGTGGAAGTAATTTAATGTACCAAGAGATAGTAAATAGAGATAACCGGGGCTAAGGGACATATTTCATATCATAACATCAAGAGTCAAGAGAGAGTAAAGCTCATAGAGTTATACATAACATATCCAACAAGACCTCTAACCATAGAAATTAGCAGGGGCCAAGACAAGCAATCGGGCTCACCCACAAAGTCCAATATACAATAAATAAAGAGAGTCATAATACATAACATAAAAGCATAAATAATTCCCCCGGAATGGAGGACTCACCAACTAGCTTTAGAGAGATCATACTAGCCACATGGAGAAGGATGATCAAGTAGGGCTATGGTTCCTACATGATGACATCACGTAGGCATAGAGTATGCATTAGTACGTTTGAATGTATTAAGTATGTAGGGTGAAATGCAACAAGGGATAAGCACCATGACCAAAATGCATAACATAGACAATTAATAAGCATATAGCAATGTGACATGTCTGAATGATGCTTATAGTAAAATCATGATTATGTAAAACATAATACATGTGTAAGGAGAGACCATTAATAGTGAATATCGAAGGCCTACCACCTCCTTGGAGACGCGAATGAGGTATGAATCCCTCAATTGGTTAATGATGTACAACCCCCCCCCCTCCTAACATGGTTGATGATGTACAAACCCCCCTAACATGGTTGATGAGGTAAAAATCTCCCAACATGGTTATCACGGTACAAACCCCTCAATAGGGTTGCACAGGCCTATCACCTCTTGAGCGAGGCGATCAAAGTATAAACCCCTCAACAAAGTTACATGGGCCTACAACCTCCCAAGTGAGGCATGGTCAATTCCAACACTATAGAGATAATATTATATACATACATTAATTTCATCATCATATAGTAATTCAACTCATAAGAAATGCATTGGACCTTCAAATTCTTGAAGAAAATCATAAGCAGGCATTTTATCAAACACTAGGTGGGTGTGTAGTGCTAGCGTAAAACCATACAATTCAAGAGTGAAATCATGCTAAAAAATTTAATGTAAAACCATTAATGGATACTTGGTACACCCTTAAGCAACATACATCAAAATCCTTTATCAAATCTCACAATAGATCTTAGATTCATATCTCTAAACATGCTAAAATAACTATACTTTCATGGAACCCTAGCATAGTGTGCAATGAAATTCATAATATGTAAAACCAATGAGAAAATCAACTTTAAATCATGTAATTTTAGGTAAAAGAAAGCTTGGGTATCATATATGAATGGAACCCATGAATGAAACTCACATACCATAGACCTTAAAGAATCATTAAAGAAGATTGGAGATGTGGACTTGAAGCTTAATTTTGAACCTTAAGATCCGAATGCGTTTTGAGACTTAAAATTTGGAGATGAAATTTTATCTAAGTGTTTGAGAGAGTATTTGGGAATTTATTGAATGATATGTGAGTGAAATAAGGCTAAATATAGGTATTTTCATGCATGGGAATACTTGGACCGAAGACCCAAAAGCCTTAGACCTGACAAGAAAATTGGCACAAAAATAAATTGAGGCGCGCCCTTGGCGCATCGTGCCATGGCCGCAGAAACGTCACTTGAAATCTCATTTTTTCAATTTCTAAATTTTGATACAATTGCTCTTAAATCAGGGATAAACCCATTCCCCACTCAATTTGACCCCCTGAAAAAGGAATATGAAGTCAAATTTTCAATATCACACACAGATTGTGAGATATATAAAAATTATGATTTTGGGTACTTTCAAGGCATATTTTCGGGCACATTTTGCTACTGTTTCAATATCACCCCTTTGGGAACATTCTTCCCCAAATGTCAAAGAAACTTACATGAGAAGAGTAATCATCAACAAATTAACCCCAACAAGAATGCAACAACAGACTTAAAACATTATTTTCAAAATCTCAACATACATGTAAAATTACCACGAACTTTGTCGATATAAACATAAATGCATGCAAATGACTTAGAGGCTGAAACATTAGACATGAAATCACATACAATACTTAGAATTAGTACCTTAGGATAGAATAGGATGGAAGAGATAAGGATATCAATTTTCCATGTCCTTTTTGATCTCCCATCTAGCACTTTCGACTTGTTGATTCCTCCAAAGGACCTTAACAAAAGCAATGTCCTTGTTCCTCAATCTCTTCACTTATCTATCCAAGATCTCTATTGCAACCTCCTTATATGTCAAGATGTCCTCAACTACCCCCATAACATCAAGAGGCATTAGGATTAGCCATGCACTTCCTCAACATAGACATATGAAAGACCGAACGAACCAATTCCATTTCACTAGGTAAATAGAACTCGTAGGCCACCTTACCAATACCCCTCATCACCCTACAAGGAGACACATATCTAGGGCTTTTTTTCCTTCTTCTCAAAACAAACCACACCTTTCATCGGTGACACCTTCAAATAGACCTAATCACCAACCTTAAACTCCAGCTCCCTCCTTCTTATGTCGGCATAAGACTTTCCGTGACTTTGGGGCTATTTTCAACCTTTCTCTAATCATCCTTAACTTCTCCATAGTATTCATAACCAGATTCAGACTCAACAAAGCCATCTCTCTAGACTCAAAACACCCAACTAATGATCTACAACATCTACCATAGAGAGCCTCAAAAGGAGCCATACCAATGCTTGAATGATAGCTATTGTTATAGGCAAACTCAACCAATGGAAGATGACCACACCAACTACCCTTAAACTCTAGCATATAAGCCCTCATAATCTCCTCAAGTGCTTGGATAGTTCTTTCAGCTTGGGTATCTGTTTGAGGGTGAAAGGTCGTATTAAGCTTTACCTTAGTTCCAAGACCTCTTTGGAAGGACATCCAAAAAAATGAAGTGAATTAATCATGACAATTCGATATAAAGGACAGAGGAACCCTATGCAACCTTACCAAGTCATGATATACAACCTAGCATAATCTTCATCCGTATATATAGTCTTAACTAGTATAAAGTGCCGATTTTGTCATCCAATCAACCACAAACTAAATGGAATCAAAACCCTTTATAGTTTTGGTCAACCCAACCACAAAACCAATACTAATCTCTTCCTACTTGCAAGTAGGAATCTCTATGTCTTGGACTAGGCCACCCGACCTTGGGTGTTCGGCTTTGACTTTTTGAAAACTATGATAATCGGAGACAAATTTGGCAATGTCACTCTTCATACCTCACCACCAATACACCTTTCTCAAATCTCTATACATCTTAGTAGAACCAAGGTGAATAGAATAGGAAGAACCATGAGCCTCATGAACAATATTTTCTCTCAAGCCATCAACACAAGCACACATAATCTACCTTGGTATCTAAGGATACTATTACCCCTTGGGAGAAAACCTCCACCTTACCATCTTTAACCAATGTCTTCAATTGTAACAAAGCGTTGTCAATATCGTGCTCAGCTCTTACCTCCTCGACCAATAAAGATTTAGAGTCATCAACAAAAACAACAACACCATTATTAACACCTTTCAACCTAACTCCTAATCTAGCAACTGATGGACCTCCTTAGCCACCCCTTTGCCACTATCATCAACATGAGCTAGGTTGCCCATAGACACCTACTGAAAGCATCCGTCACCACATTAGCCTTACCGAGATGATAAGGCGCACTCATATCATAGTCCTTAAGAAGTTCTAACTACCTTCTTTGTCTCAAGTTGAGATCATTTTGAGTTAAGACATATTAGAGAATGTTATGATCGGTGAACACATCAACATACACCCTATACCAATAATGACATAAAATCTTTAATGTAAATACTACAACAGCTTGTTCAAGATCATGGTTAGGATAGTTCCTTTCATGCAATTTGAGTTGTCTAGAAGCATAGGCTATGACCTTACTATTTTGGATCAAAACACAACCCAAACCAACCTAGGAAGCATGACAATACAAAATAAATCCTTATTACCCTTTTGGTGGTGACATTATAGGAGCAGATACAAGTTTATCTTTCAATGTTTGGAAACTCCTTTTATACTCACTAGAGCACACAAATTTGGCTTTCTTTTGAGTCAGATTGTTCATAGGAGAAGCAGTAGAAGAGAATCCATTCACAAACCTATAATAGTAACCCGCTAAGCCCAAGAAGCTCCTAATATCTGATGGGGTCAATGGTTTAGGCCAATTTTTAATCACATCTATCTTCTTAGGATCCACCTTAATATCATCACCACACTACATGACCTAGGAAGGCAACCTCTTTTAACCAAAATTCACATTTCTTATACCTAGCATATAATTTCTCTTCCCTCAATATTTGTAGCACTACCCTCAAATGACCCATGTGCTCCTCGTCACTATGAGAATAGATCATAATATCATTAATAAAGACCACAACAAATGAATCATCGTAGGTTTGAAGACCCTATTCATAAGAACCATGAAGATAGTCGGTGAGTTGGCTAACCCAAAAGATATCACCATAAACTCAAAATGCCCATGCCTAGTCCGAAAGGTCATCTTAGGAATATCACACTCCCTCACCTTTACTTGATAGTACATGGACCAACGATCAATCTTACAGAAGTTGTTGTCCCCTTGCAATTGGTCAAATAAATCATTAATCCTTGGAAGAGGATACCTATTCTTGATGGTGACCCTATTCAGTTGTGGGTAGTCAATACACATTCTAAGAGACCCATCCTTCTTCTTCAAAAATAACACTGATGCACCCTAAGGTGATTGGCTAGGCCTATAAAACCCTTCTCCATCAAGTCCCTCATTGCTCCTTCAACTCCTTTAACTTAGCTAGGGCCATGCGGTCAGGGGGATAGAAATGTGTTGATTATCGAGAAGGAGATCTATACCAAAATCTATGTCCTTTTTGGGAGGAAAATCAGGGAGGTCGTTTGGAAAGACATCAAGAAACTCATTCACAACTAGAACCGACTCTATTGAAGGGGCTTTGGACACCACATACCTAACTCTCATAAGATGATAAAGATACCCCTTAGAGATCAACTTATGGGCTTTGATGCAAAAGATGATCCTACCATTGACCACCATATCATGACTCTCCACCTCAAGAACGGGTTCATTTTAGAATTGGAATTTGAACCTATGAGTTCTACAATCAATAGACGCATAGTATGCATGCAACCAATCCATCCCAAGAATGACATCGAAATCAACTATGTCCAACTCAACAAGATCACAAGGCAATATTTTATGCAAGATGCAAATGAGACAATTTCTATAGACCTTTCAAGCAACAATAGATGCACCAATAGGAGTAGAGACCTCATATGACTCACACAAAATTTTGAGATCAACATGATAATTTTTTGAAACAAAGGGGGTAATAAAAGAAAGAGTAGCACCTAGATCAATCAATGCATACACATCAAAATCAAAGACTTTTAACATACTAGTAACAACTCGGGCACCTCATAAACCCCTTGCCTCCCATGTAAAGCATAAAACTAATTTCCTTGGGGCACCATATTGTTGGCAACCTCTCCCCAAAGGAACTGCATTAGCACCTTGTGGCGAAAGCTCCTTACACTTGTTGCAATTTCGACGGAAATCATCACCTTATGCCTAACTTTCCCACAACCATAACATGCATTAGTATCCCTCAAGCATGGGCAACTACGACCCTTACGACATTTTGGACACCCACCATTAGGAATCACACCCCCAACAACTTGGGCCCTTGGAAAGTTATTGGCAACCCTCTTATTAAATGTAGGAGAATACTCTTGGCCATGACAGAATCGACCATACTTTCGACTATGGATCTTCCCCTTAGTATAGGCCCTCTTGGCCTCATGACTCCTCCTTTTCGTAAACTTCTCCACCTACTAAATTTGTTCATTCTAAGCCTTGGGTCGTCCACCAAGTGGGGAGTATATTTATAGAGTTAACTGAACTTGAGGGCATAATCCCTCACACTAATAGACCCTTGCCTCAAATTTATGAACTCCACCAATTCGGCTTCCCTAAGCTCAAGAGGAAAAAACTGATTAAGAAAAGCCACCTTGAACTCCTCTTAAAGCACAACATTATTGATTCCCTTCTCATCTTTCTATTGATCAAACCATATTTGCACCACACCCTTGACTTGGTGAGTCGCCAACTCTGCCTTCTCTTCCGATCTGACATCCATAAGAGCCAAAACCTTGTACACTTCATCAATGAACTTTTGAGGGACCTCATCCATCTTTAACCCATAGAATTCCAATTGATTCATCCTCATGAAGTCTCTTACCCACGATGCCAATGTAGGCGCATTAGGGGTTTGGGCCCCTTGATTGGCTTGATTAGCCACACCCTGTGCAAGCAAAGTGAGAGCATCTCGGAGCTCACTATTAGCCGATTGTCCCTCGGGTGTGCAGGCTCTTTTTCCTCTTGTGTTAGTCATGATCAAGCAAAGCAAAGAACAATCATTAGGGGGAAAAAGCCTTACCTTAACTTCTATAGCATGACATAGAGTAAGAACAAGGGAAACATTTCCTAAAACTTCTCATAGCCTCTTACTCATAGTTGTGGTACATAACACAACCATGAATAAGACTCTAATCGACGTGGTGTGTTAGACTTTGAGTATTTAACAACCTAGTGCTCTGATACCAAGTTTCTCATTTCCCAAGTTTAGGGCCTAGACATGGCACGACGCATGGAGAACCCCAAGGGACCCCAAGCCTTTTAACATATCATTACACACCCTTTGTTGCAGAAGTAATAAAATACAATAGGAGATAGTAAATAGGGATAATTGGGGCTAAGGGACATCTTTCATATCATAACATCAAGAGTCAAGAGAGAGTCAAACTCATAGCATTATATATGAAATCTCCAACAACAACTCTAACCATAGAACTTAGCGGGGGCCAAGACAAACAATTGGGCTCACCCTCAGAGTCAAATATATAATAAAGAAAGAGAGTTATAATACATAACATAAGAGCATAAACATTGTCCCTGGAATGGAGGACTCGCCAACTAGCTTTAGAGAGATCGTATTACCAACATAGAGGATGATGATCAAGCGGGGCTCTGGTTCCTACATGGTGACATCATGGAGGCATAGAGTATGTGTTAGCACATTTGAATGTACTATGTATGTAGAGTGATATGCAACAAGGGATAAGCACTATTAGCAAAATGCATAACATAGACATTGAATAAGCATATAGCAATATAAAATCATGCTTATATAGAACATAATACATGTGTAAGGAGAGACCATTAATAGTAAATATCCAAGGCCTACCACCTCCTTGGAGAGGCGAATGAGGTATGAACCCCTCAATTGGTTTATGAGGAAACCCTCACACACACCCCAATATGGTTAATGAGGTACAAACACCAAACATGGTTATTGAGGTATAAACCCCACAACATAGTTATCAAGGTACAAATCTCTCAACATGGTTGCATGGGCCTACCACCTCCTGAGCAAGGCGATCGAGCTACAAACCCCATAACAAGGTTACTCGAGCCTATAACCTTGTGAGTCTTGGTTAATTTCCAATACTATATATATAATACCATATAAATACATTTCTTTTATCATCATATAGCCATTCTACTCATTAGACATTCATTGGACCTTCAATTCCTCAAGAAAATCATAACGAAACATTTTATCAAGTAGTTGGTGGGTGTGTTGTGCTAGTGTAAAATTATACAATTCAAGAGTGAAATCATGCTAGAAAATTCAATGTAAAACCATAAATAGATACTTGATACACGCTCAAACAACATACATCAATGCCCTTCATCAAATATTAAAATAGACCTTAAATTTATAGCTCAAAACATGCTAAAACAATCATACTTTCATGAAATCCCAATATAGTGTGCAGTAAAATTCATAATAAGTAAGACCCATGAGAAAAACAACTTTAAATCATGCAATTTAAGGTAAAAGAAAGCCTTGTTATCATTGATGAAAGGAACAAATCATGAAAGAAACCAACATACCTTAGACCTTGAAGAATCCTTAGATAAGATTGGAGATGGAGACTTGAAGATTGATTAAGAACCTTAAGATCCGGATGAGTTTTTGGACTTGATATTTGGAGATGTAATATTCTCAAAGTGTTTAAGAGAGTACTTGGGAATCTCTTAAATGATTTGAGGGTGAAATAAGGCTAAGTATAGGTATTTTCATGCATGGGAACACTTAGGTATAAGATCTAAGAGCCTTGGACCGAACAAGAAAAACTGGCACAAAAATGAATTGAGTCACGCCCTTGCGCCAGGGACATGTAAACCTTACTAAAAATCACATTTTTGCAATTTTTAAATTTTCCTACAGTTACTCTTAAATCGGGGTTAGACTCATTTTCCACTCAATTTGACCTCTTGAACAAAAATTTGAAGTTGGACTTTTGATATCTCGCACGAATTTTGCAATATATGGACATTATTATTTCGAGCACTTTTGAGGCACATTTTTTTGCACTTTTTGGGGTCGTTTTAGTCAAGGTCATACGATACGGGGGAATAGAAATGGGCTAAACATTGAGAAGGACGTCTATGATAAAATCTATTTCTCTTTCAGGAGGAACTTTGGGAAGCTCAGTAAAAAATACATTAAGAAACTCATTCACCACCAAGACCGACTCTATGAGAAGGACTTTGGACTCAACATCCCTAACCCTCACAAGATGATATAGACACCCCTTATAAATTAACTTTTGGGAATTAATGCAAGAAATAAATCTATCCTTCACCACAACATCATGACTTTTCCCTCAAGGAAGGGTTCATTAGGGATTAGAAATTGACCCTATGGGTTCTACAATCAATAGAGGCATAATATGAATACAACCAATCCATACCAAGAATGATGTCCAAATCCACCATATCCAACTCAAAAAACTCACAAGGAAATATTTTATGCAAAATGAATATGGGACAATTTCTATAGACCCTTCTAGCAATAATGGATACACCAATGAGAGTAGACACCAAATATGGCTCACACAATAATTTAGGTTTAACATGAACCATTTAGGAAACAAAAGGAGTAATAAAAACAAAGATTGGTACCTAGGTCTATCAATGCATACGCATCAAAATCAAAGATTTTTTACATACCGATAATGACATCGGGTACCACATCTACCCCTTTTCTCCCTTGAAGAGCATAGAACCAAGTTTGCCTTGGATCACCCCCTTGTTGGCCTCCTTTGTCCCCTTGGACCCATACTTGTACCTTAGCCTTGTGGACAGCTATCTCTACCCTTGTTGTGATTACAAGGACAATTAAATTATGACCTACTTCACCACACCCATAACAAGCATTAGTATCCTTCATACATGGGCCATTGTGACCTCTGTCACATCTTGGGCACATAGGATTAGGCACTACACCACTACTACCTTTAATCATTGGTTGTCACTAGCCAACCTTCAATTAAGGTCATTGGAAGACCCTTGGCCTTGATGAAACCAGCCACTCTTGGGATTCTGGAATCTACCTTCAAAACGGGCCCTCTTGGCCTCACCTATCCTCCTATTTCTCAACTTTTCCCCCTCTAATTGTTGGCATAATTTATGAAGTGAGACAAGTCCATATCACCTATCAATATAGTGGCACAGCTCTCCTCATTTACCAAATCGGATACACCCATCACAAACTTGTTCATCCTAGACCTTTGCTCAGCCACCAATTATGGAGAATATAAAAAGTTGGTTGAACTTGAGGGTATAATCCCTAACACTCACTGAACCTTTCTTTTAGATTCATGAATTCCATCATTTTGGCCTCCCTAAGGTCAAGAGGGAAGAACCGATTGAGAAATGCCAACATGAACTCCTCCCAAAGGATCACATTGTTGTTCTTCTTCTCCACTCTCCATTATGTAAACAATATTTGGGCCACCCTTTTGAGTTGGTAGGTTGCCAACTCTACTTTCTATTCTGACATAACACCTATAATAGAGACCACTTTGTACACCTCATCAATAAATTCTTGATGATCCTCATCCGCTTTAGACCCATGGAACTCCGGTGGGTTCATCCTAGTAAAATCCCTCACCCTTGAGGCCGGAGTAGGAGAATGAGGGGCTTGGGATACTTGGTTGAATTGATTAGGCATGGCATGGGCTAGCATGGTAATCGCATCGTAGAACTCTCCATGGGTTACTCCCCTATCTTGAGGAGCGGGAGGCCCCAGTTGCTCCTCGGGTGAACATACTCTTCTTCCACTTGGCATAGGCATAATCCAGCATAACTAAGAACATTCATTAGGGGAAAGGCTTACCTTAACTTCTGTAGCACGACATAGACAATGAAGAAGGGAAATATTTTCTAAAATACCTCATAGTCTCTTGCTCATAATTGTGGTGCACTTCACAACCATGAACAAGACTCTAATTGACATGATATGTTGTATTTCGAGGACTATTATCAACCTAATGCTCTGATACCAAGTTTGTCATGACTCAAGCCTAGGGCCTAGATGTGACACGGTGAATGGGAACCCGAAGGAACCTAAATAAGCCTTTTAGCATATCATACACACATCCTTGGTCACGAAAGCATAACAATAATAACAAGAGGTAATAAAAGGAAGAATGGGACTAAGGGAAGCGTTTGATATCATAAAACATAGAAGAGTCTAAGCTCAAGCATAATTACATCATTAGCTTTAACAATACCTCTAAATATAGATTTGAGCAGGGGCCAAGACACTTTTCGGGCTCATCCTCATAGTATCAAGAGTTCAACATAAAGAAATAAAACAAGCAAGAGTAGCATAGCTAGTGGCCCCGAACTTTAGGACTCACCAAAGGTTATCTTCAAGATGTCCAAAACTAACTACGTAACAGATGATGGTGAGGAGCTCTGGTTCATACATCGAAACATTATGTAGGCATAGAGTATACATAGTTGAATGTACTTAGTATGTAGGATATAATGCAACAAGAGATAGGCAACATAGTCAAAATGTATAATCATAAGCAAGGGATAGTATATTAGTAAC
Organism: Solanum sejunctum; assembly: GCA_025642045.1. Classification (NCBI taxonomy): domain Eukaryota; kingdom Viridiplantae; phylum Streptophyta; class Magnoliopsida; order Solanales; family Solanaceae; genus Solanum; species Solanum sejunctum. The sequence goes on along the minus strand of JAOTQJ010143869.1, from coordinate 9,973 downwards.
ATAGCATGCATGATCAACGTTTGAGGTAAACCATATTTGTATAGAACATATTATATGTGTAGGAAGAAACTATCATCAAAGACCAAGCAAATATAGTTCTTGGAATCCAAGTCATACTACCCCCTTCAAAGGTGATTGAGATTCTACCCCTCAATTGGTAGATGGGCATAGCATCCCTAATCATAGTGGTCAAGGTATATACCCTTCAACATTGTAGATGGACATAGCGCCCCCCCAATCATAGTGGTCAAGGTATATAAGCCTCAACATGGTAGATGGGCTTATCCCTCCCCCCTCTTATCAAAGTGGTCAAGGTATATATGCCTCAACATGGTAGATGGACATATCACTCCCTATCAAAGTGGTTGAGGTATAGCACTCCCTCAATAAGGTGTGGTCAACTTGCAATACTATAGATACTTTCCGTAAAATCATCACATATATATACCTCTTTCATAATCTTATAGTTACTTGACTCATACGCCATGCAATAGATTATCAATAACTCAAGAATCCTTAATCGGATATTTTATCAAACACTTGGCTAGAGTGTAATACCAGTTCAAAATCGTGCAATTCAATAGTGAAAACATGTGAAAAAACTTAATGTAAATCAACCTACCAACACTTAGAAATACAGAACCCAAATCTCATAATATATCATAGATTCATAGCTCAAAACATGCTTAAACAATCAACATTTTATGAAACTCCAACATAGTTTATAGTCAAATTCATAATAAGAGATACCTATGACTATGTATAGGTGTGTTTAAGCATAGGAAGGCTTAGGCTTAAGGCTGAAAAGCCTTAGGTCAAAATAAGAAAAATTGGGAACAAAATGCACTGATTCGTGCCATGGCCGCGTCGTGCTAGGGGTGCGGATCCTCTCTATTTTCATAAATTTTGGATAATGGTGTTGTAACACCCCATATATTATAACACTAGTACTATGCAAATAAAATATGATATGGCTTTTAAAATTAGCGCCAATTTTTAAAAGTGTTTGAATCTCAAATTAGAGGGCAACATGTATGTCTAAGGCTGAAGAGGGTCGACTGCAAATAGGTTTTAAGTCAAATTGAGGAGATCATCTCCCTAAAAAAAGTGAGAGAATTGTGGTTCTTGCAGGTCTTAGGAAGCTAGTAGGTGATTCACCTACATGCTTAGATTAAATTTGCTAGCTAAACAGAGACAAGCCTCGACATCAAATTTGTCAAGACTGATTATGAGTAAAGTACGTATTAAGGGTGTGACTTTAGCGCATGTTTTAGCATCATAAATGGACTACATTTTCAGCCCAAGAATAGTAGAGAAAGGACCCAAGTACAACAAAACTCACTTGGTGAATTGAACCAAAACTAAGAGAAAGGAAAAAAATGGGCATTAAAGGCTGATCAATATGGAGGCCCTTAAGGCCCAAGTGAAATGGGAAAAATGGTACTTTAGGTTATTGATTCAATTAGGCTTATAATGGAGAAGTAAGTTAGCCAATTGCTCCTTTATAAAGGGCTTATAAGCATCTCACTCAAGTCATTTAACTTGAACAAAAAATCAGATTGTTTTTCCAAGTTCTTTCTCAACTCTTTCTTGACTTTACAAGCAGCCACAAGAGACTTTTAGGGTTTTTGGAGAAGTTCTACACCTTGACAATAAAGGTGAGTAAGAATATTTATGTGTTTAGTATGGTCAGCATGTGTAAAACAAGAGGCTAAGCTGATTAAGCCTTTGCTGAAATTGTTGGACAGCATGTGTTCCAAAAGTTGTCATACATTTTTCTTGTTTATTTTCAAGCTTTTCTCTTTTTGGTTAGATTGATTATGAAATTTGTCTACTATTCTTATTGATTATTGGTTCTATAATGATGTATAAAGGCTACTGCACCATTTTTACAGTCCGCAAAAGTGAGTTATTATGTGATATCTTAATTGTGCTCGTAATAGGAACTTAAGGTCTGATTGATTAAGGACTATGGTCTCATGTCCTCCACCTATTTTGAGGACTTTTTTTGAACTTTTTTAGGACTAGTTTTATGTGAATCTATGGTGGGTACTATTTGGTTAAAGTTGGAACAGGTTTGGAACTTTCGACGTCAAAATATAGTGAAAGGATATAATGTTATGCCGCCTATTTGTTTATTGTATAGAATTGTTATGTGTTGTGATTTATGGTCTGTTGTAATACTATTTTGTCACTAAAACAGGTTGCACATGATATGTATATAAGAATGTGTATTAGAAAATATGAGTAGGGGTGGAAAGGTTGAAAGAATATGCTTAAGTTTATAATTATCCGCTTGCTGCACGTATGTTGTTTTTTTATGATATTGGGATGCCAAGATGTATCTATTGGCTGCTGATGCTAGTTTTATCACCTAGTAAATTGTAGATAATATTTGGAGGAAGGAGAGGTTATCTCGAGGTAATAATTAGGTCGTACAACGAGGTATGTAAGGCTACTTGATTTCGTATTATTTGACATGAAACATAGATCCCTCCTTGGCACATTGTAACACCCCACATCTTACAATACTAGTACAATGTAAATGTAACATGATATGCTTTGGTCAAATTAGCGCCCAATTTCAAAAGTGCTCGAATTTTATGTTATAGGGGGATATGTGCATCTAATGCTTAAGAGGATCGAGTGTATACATGTTTTGTGTCAAATTGAGGAAATCATGGCATTAAATGAAGTAAGAGAATTGAAATGCTTATCGGACTTAAGAATCTAGCAGGTGAGTCACCTACTTGCTTAGCTTAAATTGCTAGCTAAACAGAGACGAGGCCCATTTGTTCAAGTACGATTATGAATAAAGTCCATGTTGAGAGTGTAACCTTGGCATATGTTTTAGCATCACACATGGACTATATTTTCAGCCCAAGAAGGATATCAATAGAGACCAAAGAAAACACAATTTCGTTGATAATTTGGGACAAAACTAACTAACAGAAGGAGGAAAAAATGGGTAGGCAAGGCCCAACTAATTTGAACACAATTAGGCCCAAGTGAAAGGGCTAAGCTACTGGATCACCACCTTAATAATATAAGGGTTAAACCACACAAGAAAGTTGGCCAAAATCCCCTTTAAAAGGGCTTACATATAACACCTTTAAGTCATTCTTAGACTTGGAAAAATTTCAGCTTTCAAAAAAACCTTCTTTGTACACTTTCTTAAGCTACCAAATCAGCCACAAGGGGACTTCTAGGGTTCTTAGATAAGACCCACAAATTGAAGGTCGTGGTAAGTAATCATACACATGTGTTTAGTATGGTTTTCCTATGCAAAACAAGAAGTATATGCTAGTATGTTTGTGCTGAAAATTTGGACAGCATATGTCCTAAGGATTGTTATGAATTTTTCTTGTTGTTTAAGAGGATTTTCTCTTCTCGGTTAGCTGAATTATGAAGTAAGACTTATGTTTTTAACAAGGTATAGTTGTTTAGTGATGTAACTAAACTGTTGCACTATTTGTACAATCCGAGAAAGTAAGTTCTTGTGTGATATCATAATTGTGCTCGTAATTGGAACTTGTGGGTTGATTGATTGAGGACTATGGTGTCACATCCTTCACCTATTTTGAGGACTATCTCTGAACTGTTTTAGGACTATTAGTATGTATAAACGTTGTGGGGATAGTTTGGTTGAAGGTGGTAAATGGTTTGGAATCATCAACTTCATAATGTAGCAAAGGGATGTAACGTTATGCCGCCTATTTATATATTGTGTAGAATTGTTATGTCCTGTGCTTTGTGGACTGTTGTAAGACTGTTATGGCACTAGAATAGGATGTACATGATATGTGTATGAGAATGTGTATTAGAAAATACGATTAGGGGCAAAATTATTTTTTTATGAGATTGGGCTGCCAAGATGTATCTACTGGCTGCTAATGCTAGTTTTGTCACTTACTATATTGTAGATAAATCTTTAGAGGAAGGGAAGGTTATCTTGAGGTAACAGCAAGGTCGTGCAGCAAGGTATGTAAGGCTACTTGATTTTATATTGTTTGGCATGAAACATAAATCCCTCTTTGGCACATAAAAGGCACTTACCAACTCCGGAACAACTATTATGTCTTCACTCTTTCACATGTTCATATGATCCCATACATAGTCACTTGAAAACCTGTGTACATACTTGGATACCAACATACACGAGTTCGTTCTCCTAAATAAAGTTCATGTGTTGTTCTACCTACTATGCATTTCATTATTTGTCCAACTTACTCCTTCAGTAAGGTGTTGTCTTTTGTTATTATTTATATGTCATATGTTGTATTTACAGTCCTCCAGTTCTAATATTATGACCACCAAAAGATTTATCTCAAAGTTAATTGAAAGATAATGTAAAGTATATTGCTTATTGATGGGTGGTAGCCCGAGGGGTGGAAGAATCACCTAGCCAGGGATGATCCTATCACGGGGGGTAGCCCGAGGGGTTAAGGAAGAGCCTAGCTAGAGTCGATCCCGATACAGTTTTGCCACTGATCAGTTGGTCATTTTTATTATATGTTGTGCACAGATTATATAGTAAAGGTAAAGTAATAAAAAGAACATCAAGTACATGATCCCAAAGTACAACTAAAGGTGGTCTCTTATCATATACCAGTGCATAGTTTCATTTGAGATGTTACTTCGTATATAGTATTTCCTGCCTGACATATTCAGTATATTATCTTATATTGATGTCCATTACAGGGGTCCTGCATTTTATGTTGTAGGTATAGATACTAGTAGATCTCCCAAGTAGGAGTACAAGATATCCAGCTACTGTGACCAAGCTCTAGGTTGCTTCAAAGCTTTGTGTCTAGAGCTTAAATTTTTGTATTGTAAATTTACTTGAGGTGGAGCCTATCCCGACCCTTATCAGATTCTTTTTCTTATCTAGAGGCTTTGTAGACTATGTAAATTAAAGTGTGGTCATGTCTCATACTTTAACCACCGTGTCCCCAACGGCCTAGTCATATGCATTTCCTTTTGGCTTGTTATCACTGTTTATCTTCTTAAAGGCATGTTGAATATAAGAATCTCTTATAATAAATATAGAAGCACATAGATACAGGTTAGTTATCCCAAGCATCATAATCAACAGGTGCCAGTCCACCCTAATGGGACATTGAGCGTGACAGAAGTGGTATCAGATGGGTCATTCTAGGGAGTCTACAAAGTCATGTCAATGTAGAGTCTTGTTTATCGATGTGTTATGCACCACATGTATAAGTAGGAGGCTACATGGCCTTTAGGAGTTGTTACTTTCTTTTCATTCTTTAGATCGTGCCATAAAGCCAAGTGTAATAGGTGCATTATGTTTAACTCCTAAATTGTATTGTACAGCAAGTATGCCAGTAACTAGGCAAAAATAAAGGTAAAAGGAAAGGAGTAGAAGTGGTGGATGGTATACCCAGCCAGGTGATACAATGAAAGGAGGTTCAAAAGGAGTCTCTATCGCAGATATCTCCAACTTCTCCAGCTCTTGATGAACCCAAAAGTAGTGAAATTCCCCAGAACCACCTATTAATGCTACTATGCAGGATTGAGAAATGTAGTCTAACTATTGACTCATATAGTTGTTGGCCAAGGTCATAGACAGGAAAGTTTGGCTATAGGTGCAGGTGGTGCGAATAGAGTAGTTGGCATAAGGATACATGATTTCCTTAATTTGGATCCTCTATCTTTCACTAGGTCAGATCCTAATGAAGATCCCCAAGACTTTATTGATTAGATTCAGCGCACTCTAGATATTATGCATGTGAGTGGTATAGAAGTTGTCGAGTTAGCGGCATATAGGTTGAAGGGTGTGTCTATGTTATGGTATGAAGCTTGGAAGCAATCTAAGGGTATGGATGCACCCCCAACTACCTGGAAGGACTTCAAAGAGGCATTTCTTAACCATTACTTGCCATTGGAGATTCGAGAGGCCTATACAGATCAATTCTTGAATCTCTACCAAGGGAATATAAGCATAAGGGAGTATAGTCTTAAATTTAATTCACTGGCAAGGTATTCTCCTAACGTAGTTATTACTATGGCAGATAGAGTTCATCAATATGTATATAGGTTGGATACGTGTCTGGTCAGAGACTGTACCATTGCTTTCTTGAACAAAGACATGGATATAGCGAGAATGTAAGCTTTTGCATAGAAATTAGAGGATCAGAGATAAAGAAGAAGGACACAAGAGTTGGAAAGGGGGGGCAGGCCAAAAGGGCCAGATCTACAGGGAAGTTTACACCATCCCAAGGTGAGCTTAGGCCTCAGGTTTCTAATAGACCTCCTATCCCATTATCCTCCTACTCTACAACCAGTGCTCCACCATAATTTCAAGGGTCTAGAAATAGTCAGCTTTGTCAATGAGTTGAGGGACAAGGTACATAGACAATAGGATATTCAGCAGTTCGGCAAATAACCCCTAGGCAACCTTGTAAATAGTGTGCAAGAAGTCATTTAGTTATATGTCGTATTGGTATAGACTCTTGTTATTAGTGTGGTGCGCCGGAACATATGATAAAAGATTGCACAAGGAGGCTTATGCGTGATATAGCACTATCTACTAGGTCAGTTGTTGCATTATCATCATTAGTTCATCCATTAGGTAGGGGTCGATAAACACCCATGGGTTATGGCAGAGGTGTTCGAGGGGCAGCTAGCTCAAGCGGAGTCCAGAATCGCACTTATGCTCTAGGGAGTCAGCAAACTTTAGAAGCTTCACCTAATGTGGTCACAAGTATATTGTCCATCTTTTCACATAATGTATATGCATTAGTTGACCCTAGTTCTACACTCTCATACATTACCCCACTAGTTGCTGGGAAGCTTAAGAGAATACCCAAATTATTGAACCAACCATTTGAAGTATCTACACCAACCGGTGAATCTATTATGGCTAGAAGGCTTTATTATGACTATGTAGTAACTGTTTGTGATCGTGACACATTGACTAACCTTATTAAGCTACAAATGGTAGAGTTTGATGTTATAATGGGTATGGGTTTGTTAGCTTCTTGCTATGGCACCATAGATTGCTGAACTAAGAAAGTGTACTTCCACTTTCCAAATGAGGCAGTTATTGAATGGGAAGGCAATGTTGGGGTACCAAAGGGGAAGTTTATCTTTTATTTTAAGGCCAAAAAGATGATATTCAAGGGGTATATATCACATTTAGTTAGAGTGAAGAATATGGAGGCAGAATCACTAACACTTCAATCAGTTCCAATAGTGAATGAATTTGTTGATATGTTCCCTGAAAAACTTCTGATCTTACCTCTAGAATGAGAATTAGATTTTGGTATTGACTTACTTTCAGGCACTCAACCTATTTTCATCCCTCCATATAGAATGGCCCTGATGGAGTTGCGTAAATTAAAAAAGAACAGTTAAAAGAATTATTGGAGAAGGGTTTTATAAGACCTAGTGTGTGCACTTGACATAAAAAAGGATGAAATCTTCAGAATGTGTATCGACTATCGGCAATTGAATAGGGTAGTTATTAAGAATTAATACCTCCTCCCCAAGATTGATGATTTATTTAATCAATTACAGGGTGCCAAATGCTTTTCAAAAATTGATCAGACATAAGGGTATTACCAAGTGAGGGTGAAGGAGGAAGATATACCCAAGATAGCTTTCAAAACACGCTATGGTCACTTTGAATTTCTTGTTATGTCATTTGGGCTGACAAATGCACCAGCAATTTTTATGGGTCTCATAAATAGGGTATTCAAGCCATTCTTGGATGTGTTCGTAATAGTATTTATATATGACATTTTGGTATATTAAAGATCAGAAGAGGACCACACAAATCACTTATGATAACTGGTACTAGTCCTTCGTGATCGACAGTTGTATGCCAAGTTGTCTAAATGTGAATTTTGACTAAAATCAATGGCATTCTTGGGTCATATTGTGTCTGGTGAGGGAATAAGGCTTGATTCATAGAAAATAGAGGTTGTGAAAGATTGGCCAAGACCAACAAAACCCACGGAAGTTCAGAGATTCCTAGGTTTGGTAGGTTATTACATGAGGCTTGCTGAAGGTTTTTCTTCGATTTCTGTACCTCTAACAAAGTTGACACATAAGGCAACCAAGTTCCAATAGAATGATTCATGTGAAAGGAGATTCTAGGAGTTGAAAAATAAACTAACTTCTGCACCTGTGCTAGTACTTCCAGAAGGCATCGAGGGGTATGCAGTGCATTGCGATGCTTTAGAAGTTAGCTTAGGGTGTGTGCTGACACAACATGGCAAGGTAATTACTTATGTATCTAGCAACTACGACCATAGGAGAAAATCTACCCAACCCATGATCTTGAGCTAACAGTGGTTGTGTTTGCTCTGAAAACATGGTGCCACTATTTGTATGGCGTTCATGTTGATATATATACTGATCATAAGAGCCTGCAGTACATCTTTAAGTAGAAAGACCTAAAAATAAGACAATATAGATGGCTAGAACTAATAAAGGATTATGAAATTGATATACTTTACCTCCCGGGGAAGGTGAATGTGGTAGTCGATGATCTGAGTCATAAGGTAACCATGAATAGTGGTGATCAAGTTATGGTGAGTCAAGGAGTGACTAATCGTCTATGTCAGCTAGCCAGTTTGGGAGTTTGCCTTCTTAAAACTCCAAAGGAAGGGGTTATTGTACATAATGCAGCAATGTCTTCATTAGTAATGGAGGTGAAAGAAGAACAATTTAAGGATCCTACTCTACTACAACTTAAGGAAAAGTTAAGTTAGGGTACAATAAAGGGCTTTGACCTTACACAAAATGGAGTACTTTACTACCAAAATAGATTATGTGTGCTTGATATTAATGGGACAAGCCCATCATTCCCGATATTCCATCCATCCAGGATTAACTAAGATGTATCATAACCTGAAGGGAATGTTTTGGTGGGGAGGCATGAAAAAAGCCCTTGTAGAATTTGTGGCTCAATGTCTAAATTGCCAATAGGTAAAAGTAGAACACCAAAAGCCAAGAGGTTATATGCAATGCATAAAACTTCCAACATGGAAGTGGGATATCATCAATATGGATTTTGTTACCGATTTGCCTCGCCCATTTCAAAAGTTTGATTCCATATGGGTAATAGTTGATAGACACAGAAATTCAGAACACTTCTTGCTAGTTAGAAGTGATTATAAGCTGAAGAGTATACCAAGCTATACCTTAAAGAAATAGTTAGGCTACATGGAGTTCCAATCTCCATTATATCTAATCGAGGAGCTCAATTCACTACAAAGTTTTGGAATTCCTTCCAAAGGAGTTTTGGGACACAAGTGAATTTGAGTACAACATTCCACCCTTAAACAGATAGTCAAGCAGAATGCACCATTTAGACACTTGAAGATATGTTGCTAGATTATGCATTGGACTTTAAAGGTAGTTGGGTGGACTATTTTCCACTCATTGAATTTGCCTATAATAATAGCTACCACACGAGTATCAACATGGAACCTTACGAAGCTTTGTATGTAAGGAAATGTAGATTGCCAATTGGATGGTTTGAAGTGGGTAAAATCACCTTGCTTAGGTCATATCTAGTACAACAAGCCATGGCAAAAGTTAAGATAATACATTAGCGGCTTGAAATAGCCTAAAGTCATCACAAATCATATGCGGATGCTAGAAGGAGAGGACTGAAATTCTCAAAAGGGGATTGGGCTTTTCTAAGGGTGTCTCCAATGAAAGGGGTTATGAGGTTTGGTAAGAAAGGAAAACTAAACCCACGTTACATACGGTCACATAAAATTATTAAGAAGTTTGGATGGGCTACGTATAAACTAGAGCTACCCCAAGAGCTTCCAATGGTTCATCTAGTTTTTCATGTCTAAATGTTTTGAAAATGCATAGGTGAGCCATCCCGTGTCACTCCTATTAAAGACGTGCAGGTTACAAAAGATCTCACCTATGAAGAGGTACCTATTGCTATTCTAGATCGTCAAGTTAAGAAGCTAAGGAATAAAGA